>CAEFZY010036604.1:0-87399 GCA_903066815.1 Brachyrhaphis roseni
GTGGGAAAGAAGCTGTTCCGGTGCCTGGTGGTTCTGGTCCGTAGGCTTCTGTAACGCCTCCCAGAGGGCAGGAGGGAGAAGAGTGTGTGTGCAGGGTGAGTGAAGTCCTTAGTGATAGTCCTGGCCCTTTTCAGACACTGCTTCCTGTAGATGTCCTTGATGGCAGGAAGCGGGGCCCCGGCGATGTGTTGGGCAGTTTTCACCACCCTCTGTAGCGCCTTCCGGTCGGAGACAGAGCAGTTCCCGTAACAAATTGTAATGCAGTTGGTGAGGATACTCTCAATGGTGCAACGGTAGAAGTTTGAGATGATATCTGAGGACAGGTGGTCCTCATGAAGAAGAGGTGCTGATGCGCCTTCTTAATGAGTTTGGAGCAGCTGGTCGTCCAGGTCAGGTCCTCGGAGATGTGGACTCCCAGGAACTTAAAGGTGTCCACGCGCTCTACCGCTGTCCCCTTGATGTGGATGGGTGAGTGTAGGTCAGCGTTCCTCCTGAAGTCCACGATGAGCTCCTTGGTCTTCTTGGTGTTCAGTTGCAGGTTGTTTTTGTCATACCACTCAGCCAGATGGTCGGTCCACCTCCTCCCTGTACGCGACCTCGTACAGTTCGATGGTGGGTTCACTAATGGTGAGCTAGACAAAATGAATGTCTGCTGCAAAAATATGTAAGTTATTCACTTTATTTGAAAAAATAAAGTACTTTTAAAACCTTAAAAATGTCACAAATATTACTAGAATTGTGTATTACAGTTTGCATTGATACCTGTTATCGTCATAATTTCTGTCTAATTAGGCCTTAAGTAATTTGACCTTGATCATATACAGAAGTTAATTTGTTTATTGGGAAAATGTTTGCAGTAGAGGACTATGGACTTCATAATTTTGTCGTGTAAAATGAAAGGCCTAAATGCAGCCAAGTTTCCAGACACAAAATGTGAAAAAACAAATAATTGCAACAATATTGCATTTCAAAACAAAACTAGAGGCTATGCAGTTGTAGAAAATCCATGGAACAAAATTCAAATCAATCAAATAGAAGTTTTCACCTCCATACATATAATATAAAACTCAGGAAAAAAATTCAGAGCAGGAGTGGCTAAAATCCAAGAGCACAGTGAGTTAATGATTAGATAGAAATAGGTGTTATGACACACAAATTAGGATCAGGTGGGAGGAAAAAAAAAAAAAAGCAAAACATAAATTCAAAGCAGCCAAGACCAAAATATGAAATCAGAAATTGATACACATGAAAAGAAGAGTAAATCAAAGCAAAACACCACAAAATCTCCAAACCACGACAGATGCCTAAAAAAAAAAAAAAAATCTATGTTAGTACCAGTTGTTACATTAAGAATACAGTACAAATATGTCTTTTGTCTGTTTTCTGTTTCTTGGCCTGGTTGTAAACGTTGGGTGTCCACCAGAGGGAAATGCTCCAGTTCTCTCATTTCTCTCCTTGAGTGAGCCGAGATTCCGCTTCTTTTTTCCACTCTGCGGTCTCTGATTCCACACCAGTGTTTGCCCTGATTTCTGTCTTATTTCACAGAGCTCGTTCTACCTTTGCTCGGGGGCTTTGACTGCCCCCCTCCATTGTCATAAGATGTACAGTAAAACCTTATCATTCTCCATGAGCACCAGTGGCAGAATTGTCTCAAGGTCAAGTTATTAAGTCCACAGGTATAATTTTGATAATCAAGTCTTCTATTGAATAATCTCTCAGTTAATTAAGAAAGTGGTTAGCTACACATAGGATGTGTTACAGATCCTTACCTTCATTTTAACATTGATGATTTAAAATATGTTGATTCACGAATCTGTAGTGCATCAGTATGTAAAGTTATTGTTTACATTATGCAATTAACAATTTTATCAATTTGCTTTTAATTAAGCTTATTGCATTCTGGTCTTTTGTAACCATTGGACACCACACAGGTTTGACAAAGAATGTAATCATTCAGTTTATTTAAGGAATTGTTTTTGCCCTTCGTGTAATCAATAAGAAGTCCATGCAGTTGATATCAGCAGAATAGCTTGAAAAGGTCTTAAAAAAGGCATGTCTTACAAACTAAAACACACCATAGGAGATCATTGCCTTCTAGAAGTAAAGCACACACTCTTTAGCCTTGCGAGTCATGTAGTAGAGAGTAAATAACCACAAACTCCTTAAAGTATTGTAGCTCTCTGGTTACCTTACCCAAGAACACCAGTGGGTTTGTGAAACATGTCCAACAGAAACTTCTCTTTCTGAAAATACTGAAATATCATTCCCTACTTGCATCATCATAATTGTCTTTAGATCTACTGTATCTTGGCGTGTTGCTCCAATTTCAATATGGCAAACAAGATGGCCCTGGAGAGGATAGTGAGAGAAGCTGTGAAGGTCACTGAAATGTTGCAGCCCTTTGTCTAGGGCTGTGACATTGAAGGAACAAGTTTTGTTTTTTTTCCCCCATTGATTCCTCATTTTCTTTCTATGAAGTTTTTAAACTGCTGCCATCAGGCAAATAATACTGCAAAATCAAAAACAGAACAACTGCACTGCTATACAGCTTTCTGCCTGAAGTTCTTAGAACCCTGCATATATTATAGTACTTGTTTCATATTCTTATAATTGTTTTAAATAATCAGGGGGATTTTCCCAGTAAAACAACACCCTCTTTTTCTTGTGATCTATTTACTTCATAACAAAATAAAAAATGCATTTCATTTAAGTTGATTTAAGAACCCACCGCCATGTTTCATAGACCTTGCTAAAGCCAAGCTCCTTTGTTTCTGAGGTGAACCTCTCTCTCCTCAGCCTTGAGAATAGTACTTAAGATCAGGGTTGTAATAAAAACCAGGTTCCCTGCTGGGAAAAACTCTCGTAGCCGCTTTCACGGACATGGATTATGCCTGGTCCTAAACTAATTTGCCTTTTCAGTGGATAACTCTGTTGAGAAATCTCTTTAGTAAAGGACTGTGAGTAACTGGCCCCTCCTCTTGCTCTCTCTCCTGGAGTATCTATTCTTGTATTTTCTCTTCCAAAACCATGAACTTGCTCTATCCCTGATATCATCCCTCTCTCCTGTTGCAAAGCGATTTTAATTTAAGACTACTTGTATGGCTTGTGCTTATTCATCATGTTAAATATCCCTTGGCCTTCCTCTCTCTTGGCGTAGATTATTCAAATGACAACTCCCCCATATTTGGAATTAGGTTGTAGACATAACGGCCCATAAATTGTCTCGATCTGCCACCGCACTCCAGATGCAAAGAACTCCAATGATGTATGCTCTTGTGTGTCATAATGCACTATTATTCCATTTTGGACATGCATGTGGGTGCAGGGTGTGTATTAGCAAGCCAGATTAGAGTCATAAAACTTGGTGCAGAGATGATGACATTTACCCCCTGACTGTAAAACCTCCACAGGCTGATTGTGCTCTCGCACTGTAAATTCAAAGCCTGCCGCAGGGGAACCGAGACAGGATTGTGCATGCTAATGATATGTCAGGTTTGTGTATATAAGGCAATTCAAGCGGGGCTTTTTCTTCCTCTTTGTTTGCATGCACATTAATCCCATTTATGTGCTGCAATATGTTTGA
Source organism: Brachyrhaphis roseni (assembly GCA_903066815.1). Lineage (NCBI taxonomy): Eukaryota > Metazoa > Chordata > Actinopteri > Cyprinodontiformes > Poeciliidae > Brachyrhaphis > Brachyrhaphis roseni. The sequence goes on from CAEFZY010036604.1 coordinate 3,584, forward strand.
GTTTGTTAATCCATACTTTAGAGCAGCTAACATGAGATACATCTTAGTTCTGCATGGGTGTGCAGAGAGCAGTCTAAGCTGTGCTTTAGTAGTCCTTTTGCATCTGCCATGAAACTGCACAAGAATCCTCCTTTTCCACAGCATGTCTGACTTCATAGCCCAACCAGTATCTCGTCAATCTATCATGGGGGCTCGCAAACAGGTTGTACAAGTGAAGGGAAAAGGGACAAAGAATGACATTGACAGACAAGTTGCTGCAGAAAGTCTCCCTATTCCAGGGACAGCAAGCTGATTGCTGATAGCAGATGTGTGTCTAATTGCTGCGGGGTTGGGCGCCCTCGATGTGTCTCTGTTTCTTCTGTCTCTGCCTGCCAGAAAGCTAAGCCCCCTCCAGAAGCCCCCAATCACTGCCTTAATTAGAGGCCTTATCGCCGTCAATCACCGTGCCTTTTTGCTCTCCTCTGCAGCCCACTGTAGGCATAATAGCATAACAGGCCTGGCCAGGATGGCAATGTGTCACACAGGACGAGTAGAAATGGAAAAAGTGGGAAAGATAGTTTAAAGAAAAAGGGAAAGAATTTTGAAAAAGATAAACGGAGAGCTTTTTGTGATTTTACTGTGCTTGGTATTCATACCACTGGAACATTTTCACATTTTGTTACACTGGAACCGCAACGTTTAGTCACTTTTATTAGGATTTTATGTGACAGACAAACACGATGTAACATCTTAGAACTAACATCAGACAACACTTAATTCAAATTATTATGTACATAGATTTTACAGCCCTTTATATGTTAATATGTAAAAAAAAAATTTCTTACAATTAATCACTTTTTTTTTATATACATATAAAGGATCCAGCCGAAACATTTGCACCATTTCTGGCATGAACATAAGTCTGATGCACTAGCAACATCTGCAAACAGTGATGGATGATATGGCCACTTGACTGTCCCACTGCGGATTAATTTTTGCTTCAAAAAATGAAAGACTATTATTGTTTTCAAGTTTTGCAAAAATGAGTTATCCTGTCACCTTAAAGCTTTTCAAGCCTAAAATACCATCTCAGCGCAAGATGTGGTGCAGGAAGCACAAGATGTCCCAAACGCTAATAACAGCCTCCACATTTATCAAGGTTCCTGAAACACTTAAAAGCTAAATAGATAAAATAGCACTTTGCCTCAACGTTGGTTGAGTAACCTAAATAACAGATTAAAAACAATGAATATCTTTGTTGTGGAGCTCTATTGAGTCAATGATTTAGCTGTATTTTTAAACCGAACATGCTCCTTATGTTGACTTTATGTAGCTTTTGATTAAAATGCGATTAATCCTCATTAATTACAGACCCTGCAGATAATGCGATCAAAAATTTTAATCAAGACCCACCACTACTTAAAACAAAAAGGTCATTAAAGCACAATATGCACCGAGTATAGGGGGCTAAGCAGAACTAAAGAAACTTGTTATGCATGAATGCACATGAGCATTTGAGCCATGCATTTGGGTCAGCTAACGTATTATTAGTGTTACTATCTTTGACTATTACATTTTGCATAATTTACTGATAAATGTTGAAGCCCATTCAGAATTAACTAACTGGATTACATCAAATATGCTTAAGTGCTGTCAGTGTTTTGAATCTGGCTGCATGAATATTGGAAGAAAACCATCTCATTAGCTGCAATGAAATTCAATAAGGCTTCTTGGGTTCCAGGGGCAAACTTTAATTGTATTCAGAGTGTGAACGAGTGAAATGTCATCCACTGACCAGGCAGCGCAGGCACAAATTTACTGAAGTTTTAAACCAAGTCACGATTCATTTACCATTAATAATGCTTGAGTGTATTCAACCTCATAAATGAGCTGGGTTTGGGATTTTATCGCAGTGCACCTAAGGCTTGACTCTTAACAACAGGCACAATTTTATTTGTGGATGCTCCTTATTTTGCCTGGAGCTTGGGATTATCATATAAAACCATAAGGCCTGTGTAACTGTTGCCTGTATATAAATGGAAATTGTTCTGTATCTTGTAGAAGGATGCATGAACAGAAGCAATCAGCTATTGCATAAATGAGCTCTCTGCTATGCTATTCCTTGGCAAACATCCACTGCAATATATGGAAAATATAAGGCCACATGGGACAATCAATAAAAATATTTTCCACTGCTGTACTATATTTTCTACAACAATGTTGGTCTAGAAATAAGCAGAAAAGGAAAAACAGAATTACTAAAGCTGAACTGCTCAATACCCATTTGGCTAATTAACACCAAATCTGAAGATGTTGTCATAGCTGGCTGTATTGCAAAGTGCTTCCAGAAAAGAGTTTTATTCATAAGTTTTCCATCAGATTTTATCCTGGTTTGATTCTTGCTGAGGTCCTTGCTTGCATTCCTGTCTTTGTGTGACTTTTGTTGTTTTCTTTTATTTTCAGACATCCAGTGTAGAAATTGACATCCAAAAAAATCTATAGAAAATAAACTTCCTCTCAGTTCATTTTCTTTTTTTTACCATTTGTGTCGCTCCTTGGCAGAAGCATACTTTGGACAGGGAGCCACATCTCTTATGTTAAAAATCTCTACATGCCGACATCACTGTGGTATGAACTGTACATTTGTAATTGACTTGGTTTATGTAATAAATGTATTCATTTTTACATTTATGGTCCTTAAACTTAAAAGTATTATTACTTTATATTCAATAAAGAGAATAAAGACTGTTGGTCCAAAGTACTCTTTCCAGATAACATTTGTGTTACTTTACTTTTGAAAATTAAGGGACAGAGTCTAAAAGAAGAGGCAGAGAATCCAAGTTGCTTGAGGTCCATTTTAAAGTTTCCACAGTAAGTGACGATTTGGGGAATCCTGATTTTTACTGGTATTGGTCTATTGTGTTTTATAACCTCCAAAGACAGAAACGTTCCAGTAAACATTAGGACACTTCTTGCTTCCCTCTGCTGATGAACTTTGTAGAGATCTAATTTTTCAATGATAATCTAGTTTATTTAGCTGCTTCTGTGCAATCAACCTACCATCTGTCATTAATGAGCTCTTTGGGGAAATATCTAAATCATAATCAATGCAGAGGTTTTGTTCCATTAACAATCAAGTATCAAATATAGATGTTTTTGAATAACTAATTTACAAAAAAATGAGTCAAATGGATCATTAAAGAACCAGCAGGCGGTTTACGCAGGGAAGACGCGGGTCGGTGGAAATCTGATTTCGATATGTAATTGAGAAACAAAACTGTGTTTCAGTTAATAAGGTAGCCACATCAATTTAGACGTGTGAACGAAGGATAAATAGATGGGGGTTATTGAGGTTAAGTGTAAGTGATAGGCACAAAAGTGCAGACATGTAAATGTGTAGCTCGAGCACGGGTTAAAAAGGGAGGTTAGGCCAGAGGTTCAGAAGGCTGGAACAGGTCCAGCATGAGAGAAATATACTACAACAGAGTGAGCGAACAGGGAATCCTCCCTTTCTGTGTGTCTCATGATGGTTCTTTCTGGGCACCTCTTCAAAATCAATTTAAGAAATTACCATTCAGCCAGAGTTCGGTCATTAGGATTTTATAATTTCATCTTCCTCCTCCAGTGCCTTTATCCCAGAGCCCCTCAGTTCATCTCCGCAGCACAACCCGGGTGAATAATTAACCGCAGCCGTGAGCAGAAAGACGATGAGTGACACAAGCATTCTATCACTCGCACGCAGCCGTCCACCTTCACCAGCACCGGTGGTTCACTTTTGAGTCTCTTTTTTCTGTTTCCTTTCTTTATGGCTCAGCTCAGACCTGACAAGTCTCCAGCTCGTGTGTAAATATATCAACACTGTAAGACACAAGCACAAGTTATCACGCGCAGAACTCATATTCGGCTTATCATGTTTACGCACCCTTGCTATCTGTCAGTCAGGAGAGACTTTTCGCCCTTTGTGATCCTTTGTTCTTCAAAACGATCTGTGTGGGCCATGCTGAGACGAGATGGGGCCCTCGTCTGCCCTCTGTTTCATGTTGCGTTGAGCTCTATAAACCAAGGTGGGGTAAAAGTGAAAGGATGGAGGAGCAACTGCTTGCAAGGGGATCACAAGGTGAGAGTCTTAGCCAAGGTTTAGCCTTAAGACCTGATGTGGGCAGACATATTTTATGAGAATCAACAAGTAGGCTCAATCAGATTCTCTGCAGTCCCAGCTATTTCCATACCTCCAGTGTTGGCTGATTCTTTGTAGAGAACAGACATTTATTTGGGGGTTCTTTAACCTTCAATATCTTCTGTAAATAGGGGACATTATTTCACATATTTTGCAAAAAATAGATTTTTCATTTATTCCATCTGCTATTGATTTGCTCAATAATTACAGCATGTCTAAACTGATGAAATTAAGAAATGACACAGTGTCAAGGCCAGAAAGCTAGATTATGTAACCAATATAGCGATCATTTGGTCTTTGTCCTATTATTGCTTAATCATCACTGTTAATTCTTGCATGCATCCCACCTAAATTCCTGCTGCTTATTTGGTAATGCCTTTGTTTTTTCTCTATTAATCGGAGTTTATAATTCCTCTAGCATTTTTTTCTCTAATCATGAACTATCAGATGCACGGTCAGCGACTGTAGTTATTGCAGTGATTATTCAGACTTTAATATGAACAACTATTGGACATGTTTCGTTGTTTAGTGTTTTTTCTTGGTTTTCATTATGCTGAGTAATTTTTTGTATATTCACTTCCTTTAGATTGTGCCTACTGTTTCAGTTTGTAACTTCCAACAATCAACAATCAGCATGCCTGCTACTTGTTCAACAGTCACGCTCTGAGTATTTATACTTCCAGCTTCAAATCTCATGGTTTCCAACCCACTACTTTTGAGGTTCTCTTGTTTTTTTTCTGTGCTGTGGATTTGAAGATTTTAGAGTTCCCCATTTTAATCTAATTGATGTATTTTTGCCTCCTGCCTGTATTTAAGCACTGTCTTGCCATCATTATGTGACTGGCACAAAGAGCAAATGGCTATTCCTAAGCAGCACAGTTTTTTATTGTATTTGTAAATAAGAAAACATGAATAAAAAGGCATACCAGAAAAAAGAATAACTGCACCCAACTGAAAGCTTATTTCCTTTGCTCATGTTAATGAGGGTGCTATGCTGCAAATGTGTCATTTAGCTTTAACACTGTGGGAAATGCTGAAAGTAGTCAGTGAAACTTCTAAAGAACACATTTTTTTTTTGTCTTTTTGGATAAAACTTTTGGATTATGGTATTTTAAAAACCATGTACAAATGCCAAATAAACCTAATTCTGCTGTGCATGATCTAACTACATGGGATCAGAAGTTGGGTAATACCATTGAGCTTTAGAATAAAAAACTGTATGTCTTACAAACCTCATTTTTAGAAATAAACATTTCAGTTGGAGAAAAATGAACTCACTCAGGATTATCTTAAAACCTAAAAAGTTTCTTTAAAACACATGCGTATCTGTTGCTGTCAGGCTAACAACAAAAAAAGGATTACATTTTAAAAATAAGATAAAGACTAACATGTCTTCCAGACTAGGAATGGCCTAGTATGACATATTCACAATATGAAAACTTAACCATAATACTTTTTTTTTTTGCTGTATTATGGTATTTCTTAGCCATAAAATGGGCTGAGCAGAACTTGTACTTTTTGAGGAAACTAAAACAAGCATCACACCCAAGCCTCCTCACAATTTACAACATTGTGGTGGGGAGTGTGTATCAGCATGGTACTTCAACTGCAATATGACGTGTGAGAGGTCTTTGCTCGGAATAGTGAGGGGAGCTGAGGATGTCATTGGAGCGTCCTTTCACTCTTTCCAAGATTACTGTTAGATATGCAGGAGGAGGCAAGGCTCTGAGAATCACAAGACTGTCTCCTGTATCATTTTTGATATCCTGCATTATACAAGTTTAGCTGAAAAATTACAGAGGCTATCCTAAATTTGCTTTTTAAGAAATACGCCATTATCTTTCTCACAGTTGGCTTAAAACAGTGTTCCTTTGACAAGGATATGTGGTACTCCTTTAAGGGAAATGCAAACTGGCCGAAGTGCGTTTTAAAACAGAAACTGCACCACCCCAATTATTTAAGCAACCCACATCTGCTGCATCTAGTATGTAGCCGATGCTCAAAAGTATGTCTCCTGGTAAATCTTTTCAAACCTGTTCTATTCAAACACATCAGAGCTGATTAAACAGAAATCCTGATAAGACTATCCTTGGCTTGAGTTCAAAATTCTATGTAAATAAGGTGGCAGTTGACTTGGCACGGGTGATTTGTGTCCCCTTTTAGTTTCCACACCATGGCTGCTTTTGTCAAAATGCGAAATAAGTCCAAACGTCTTTCTTGTAGGTTAAAAAAAAAGGTGCACCAGTCTATTCCATTGAGTTGACCAGCAGTATGCATCAACAGGTCCTACATTGCTTCCGTATTCCGGTCTTTCAAGCACTTTTTCTGGCATCACATAAAAGGACATGAAAAGACAACAGGAAAATTATGCCATTTTGAAACCATGGCTTTTAAAGACATTGGTATACATAAATACGGTTCTCTAACCCTGAAAAATCTAATCAACTTCTGTTTATCATTAAATGTATGTAATATTTGTTACCAACAAACAACATTCGCAGTGAATGACTATCTAAAATTAAATTACTTAAATCATTCAGAAGCTCATGACAGATTTGCTTTCAGATCCCAACTCTCAATTCTTATAGAAGACATTCCAATAGCAGAAGTAATAAAAAGTTTTAAGGATGAAATATTGGGTTCCCTTTCGGTTTGCTTTTTGTAGGATACTCAACCAATGATTGCATATTAGAGAAAAATATGTTTGCGATTATTTTTCAGTATGAGGACAGAAAAGCTGAGAATTTGCCAAGTCTGCCTGATTGAACACACCTCTCTCAGACTGAGTTCACTTCACTTAATCAAAGCCAGTTACAGAAATGTTAGGCCTGTAAGACATGTGTAGAAACTGTTGTACATATTAGTTTTATTTGCCACAAACTGGGTGGAATTTGCTGATTGGAAGTGGCATGCAATCATTCTCAATAATTCGCGTTCCCCAAAGAGTTGACTAATTGGAACCATTAAAATCTTGACACCGGTGGTTAATTTGTTTCCCTGTGTTTTATAGCGATCATTTATCCCATCGGAAAGCGCAGATGAAGCATGAGGTGATTACTCCGGTAGTCTGTCGGAGTGGTTTGAATAAGGAACGCGCAGGCCAACATACAGTTCCCAAAATCCCTCATGTCATCAGTCGCTGGCGTGTTTTTGTCACATGTAAATACCGGGTCCAGATTAATTCCGACAGTGACCACGGTCTTTATGAGTGCACCGAGACCTTAATGGGAGAACAGTCAACTTGACCTTTCGGTGAATTCCTTCAGGAAAACACAGGGAAATATCCTAATTTGAAAGAGATGGAGCTGCTAAGAAAACACACACTGATTGTGTGGAAACCACTGCTGTCCACACAGCTTGAAGGAGAGAGGTAAAACAGGGCAGTGCTCTGGTTGCACAATAATCATGAAGAATGTACGTGTGTGGAATAAAGGATGGGCTGACTGTTTGTACAGAGAAATTTACATAACAGACCCAGCAACTTTAAAGGCTACATGATCGGAATAGACACTGCTTCCCTAATTGAGAGGGTCAAAACTTGAGTTAAAAGTGGAATTCGCTCATTGTCTGTAGTTCAGAAGAAGTTAAACAAAAACCTTGAGAACAAGATTATATAGGATTGTCCAGTTCCAGTTGTCTAGTTCCGTTTTTCCAGTGGCCATTGGACAAGAATCCACCCTAAACAGGACATTTACCCCCAATTCTTTAAAATGAAAATCTTGTACACCACAAACCGCAGTGTGAATTTCTTTACCATCTTTCCAATATACCTTGGTTTCTGTTTTGCTTTTGTTTTTTTGTTTTTTGAAAACCTGATTTAATTTTAAGAAAAGTTTGGAAAAGAAATGAACAATTCATCAGAGGAAAACCTTGAAGGTCTGACAGGTTATGATACCATAGAAGTGTCTGAGATCATTTAATAAGACACTTTACTCTCAGCCTTGGGTCTCATTGCGTCTTCTCTCAGTGCACCAGACAGGGTCCCTTGACCTGTGGTTTCTCAATGTTCTGCTCCTCAGTTCAATGGACAGAAAGTCTCTGCATAACATTTGTTCAAATTGGCCGGAAGATTGTCTCTCCAAGGAGGCACCAGCTGATTTTACCGTAGTACAGGTGAAGGAAGTTTAGCAGTGCCTTTCTTTGCAATTCATAGCTGAAAAATCTGCCATTTCTAAAGCTATATTGAATTAAATTAAAGAATATTGTAAATAAAAATAACGGCACTAATTTTAACCAAGTGGATCTAGTGTTGATTAGTCTGAATAGGCACAATTTCTGCATCATATGGGTTGGATGGTCAAAGATTCATCACTGTGTTCATCTCTCTGGCTCTCTCCGCCATCTGTTCTTCATCACTCTGACTCACTCCATTCTCTTTATCATTCTGATCCAGCTTTCACAACACACAGAAATCACCCAATAATGTAGTAATCAGGAATCGGGGGGTTGGTCCATATGTGTTTGGCCCAAATTATCATACAAAGACCAACTGGATTGGTTTTCCATCAACTTGTCCAATGCAATTAAATATTCTTAGCACAGAAATTACATAATAAAATTCAGTTTACTGTGCTTTATTTTTCACAAAAATCTCATTTGTTTTAAAAAGCAATACATTTTACAAGATATTTTAGTTTTTTTAATCATATCTGCTTTATATTCAAACATTGCATTTGGACAATCTCAAGAGCACAGTGATAAGAAAAATATCTGCCACCATACAGGCACGAGTGTCTTCAAGGTCACCTTTTGTGTGTTTCTAAACACTTTATTAGCATCTCATTGACTGCTTGCTTTTATGCTATTAATAAGAGACCACAAAACAGCTGGGTATGTATTACCTCATGAATTTGATTAGTCAGGAAATCCTTTATTGTACCATGAGTTGAAGCAAGGCTCCTGGGAAAATGTCTGGACAAAATGTTCACGGTAATGCCAGTAGTACCATAGGCAACAACTCTTACCGGTGAAATGTTTTTTTTTTTTTCTTTTTTATCTAGTTCAAGCCTCACTTTGTTTCCTTCTGCAAAAGGCAGAGAATATATTCTAGAGCCAGTGGCTTGGTTGTCCAGAGTGTGTTAAATTCAATCACCCACTTCATCCTTTTAGTTTCCTTGTCATCAATTGATAACTTAACTCTTCCATATTGAGTTTCTCCTAAAATATGTTGCTTCACCTTGCTTGCTTTCATGTTAACTCTGTAAGATTTATGTACTTGGCTGTGTAGCTCCTGCAATATCACCTTAGGAAATATCCAAAGGTTTACAGGTGGCAACTGAACAGCATTATTTTTCTCTGTAGCAGTGTCTCCTATCCCTCGTCCTCCTGGCCCAATGCAACACATGTCTTAGACCATGCCCTGCTGTAGAACACCTGGTTCAGATGATTGTGAATCAGAAAAGCCCTTTAATCAGCCATCATAGCTTATAGGGAAACTAAAACTTGCAGGACTGTGCCTTGAGAACCAGGATGAAAAACACAGATCTATACAATAAAGCTACCCTAACTGAACCTTCAATAACTGTATTCTATATGGTGTAGCATATGGTGTAGTACCTGTCAATCCATTTGAACCACACTATTCCACACAATATAAAGTCAAAAGGGGACAATAGTGTGGTGGTTTGTATATTCTCTGGTTAGATAAGAAATTAACTAAATTCTCTCTACCATGAGAATTTGGTAGTTATGGAATAATAAATTTAAAGGATTCCATTTAAATTCAATAACACATAATAAAGAAGTATCAGTCAGAATGATTGTGGTTTAATTCACTTGGTCCTGCATTAGAAAAGTACAGATTGTGTCAATATAGAATGGTCGGATTTTAAAGTGCCATCATGTTGCCTGTTGCTTTATTTAGATTTTGTGCAGTTCATAAATGCAGACTCCTGATTTTTTACAAGCGGAATTGCTGTCGGTATGCTAAAAACACAGAGCAGACCCACATGTATCCATGTGTAGAAGTGTCAGCTTGTAGCACTTCACGGCTTTTGACAGAGAAATTGTAAAACTCGCAGAGCTCGGTGATGCAAAGCGTCGGTCAGCCTCTGATTCACCCTCTTAACTCCTCTTGACCAGTTCTGATGTAAACACTGTGGCAGATGAGCTCTTGCTTGACCAACACAATATGTGGTCTGCCTGCCTTTTGCAGTGATGCAACTCGAGGCTCCTAGTAAGTTTTCAGCCGCTTCTGTGGATTTCCAGCAAGTTACATCACTCTGAGTGACTGCTGTGATTGGGAATGTGAGCATTTCATTACCGTCACGCTTCAATTATTGGTGAGAGATTTAAAAGATATATGGCAGTCAAGAGAAAAGCCTACTGGAAGACTCAGACATTTGCACAGCTCCGTAGAGGTTTTGAGACAGAAAAAAAATTCATTACTACAAAGTTTTAATGATTGCAAACAGACGGACAGGGAACATAGTTGATATTGATCTGCTGAGGCTAAGAATAATGCTCAAAGGCACCAGGCTTCAGGGAGCGGGCTGGCTGGGTTTCATTAAGTGTAAACATTTTCAAGGCAGAAGTAGCCTGAAATGAGAAAATTCTGAGCTGTGAGAGATGAAGGTGAGATAGAAAGTCAAAGGCGAAAAAAGCAAACAATTCATGATCTTTTCTTTTATTCCTCAAGCCATCTCTTTGGACTTCGCAACCAGCTCTGAATAGGTGATAGAGCCTTTCAGTTACAGTGCCTGGTTCTTGCCCTGACATAAAATAATAGGCACTAGCCCCCAGTGGACAAAGATGAAGCACCAACAACTACCTTAGCTCTGGTTCCAGCAACAACACCTACATAAACAACCTATGTGGGCTTTTAATAAGTCTTTCTGCGTTTGTTTGTTGTGTTTCAATCTGTTTGGCAGATTGACAGGCCGCTACCTGCTGACACACATTGCTGTGATGATAATTGCATTTGACTTTGTTGGTGGGCTTTGTGATGGGCAAAGCATGAACTGCTTCATCTTTGTTTATCTTTTTTTTTTTTTTGCCTAATTGCAGAGTACAGTGGCTTGCAGAATGCCTATTAGTCCCGTGCTGAGTTGAGAGACAAGCCAGTACAGAAAACGAGAAAAAAAAAAAAAAATCCAAACACATTTTTATGTAGACAAACACTAATCCATTCCTATTGAGAGTTTGCATGTATAAACATTCTTGTGATTATCCACATGCTCGCTTGGGCTGTAAAGGGAAAGAAGGGAAAGATAAAATGGACGAGTCTTTTGTGTTTAAACCCACAGACCGAAAACAAAGAAGTACACGTGAGAGTATATCGCTCATGAGTGTTTGTGTGTGTCCTTGGATTACTGCCTGTTGGTGTTTAAACACTGTTGGAAAAGACGAATGGGATGAAGAGAGAAAAGAAGGTGAGGTAAGCAGAGATAGGGGAAAAGCAGTTACAACAACAGTGGAGGGAGGAGGTCAGGGTGAAAAGGACTCCCCGTATCTCCAGACTCCCCATCCACTGCTCAGAGGCAGTGACACAGCAGCAGCTTTCCCTGCCTTTCACGGCTCAGTCTCAGTGATTTGGAGCTGAATTTATCCCCCCAGCAACAAATACTAGCAGTCACTTTGGACTTATCAGTCCAGCAGTCGTGACTTCAACCTGGCAGAGGCTGTTTGCCCTTTCCCCTTGTCGGGATTGATCTGTATCAGTGATGATGAACACAATAGTTCCGCCTTCTGGGCTAAAGCTTACGACCCGGTGGTAATAATGTCCAACAGAAGGGGTCAGGTGGCCCCCATACATGGGGGTCAGCACCTTACCATGGTCATTGCTTCTCTGCACCCTCACCAGGGCAGTGTATTTTGAGGGCTGGCAAAGGCCTACGGGTGACAAAAGAGAGGGGAATCCGCAGGAGAATGAGACACGGACAGTTGGCTGATGTTCTCTGAGTGTGTGTTTGTGCTGTAATTAAATCATGGGAGTTTCTGTGGCGCACATGGCGCTTAGAGGAAGCATGGTTGCTGACTTAATTACAAGAAAACAGAGAAAACTGTGATTACACACAATCACACCTGCACATCACCAGCAGTTCTTACACAGGGTTGTACAAACACGGTTTACTACAGGAACAGCTTTAACTTAGTCTAATAATCAAGCTCAGAGTTTTTACTGCAAGCAGCGCCCTATCAAAGTCTAGTGTTTATTTGCTTTGAGGCAGGGATGTAAAATTAGCAGTCAGAACAACGTGAGTGTGCCATCAAAGGTATCATGACTGCATTATTTTTGATTTTTCAAGTTATCCATCCATAGTCTGTTTTTGCTTATGCTTGCAAGATCTTGGGTTTTCTGGTTCCTGTCTTCTGTGGTTACTTGGTGAGAGGCAAGAAGTGTATTTTTTTAGAAGTGTATTTGCACATTTATATTTTTAATTTTGTAAATATTACATTAAATAAATTTTCGAAACATTATGAAGCTGACTGTCTGTTTTTAAGGTCACTTAAATGACTTCATTTAAAGATTGAAAGTCAATTATCCAACATCCATTCAGTAATTTGCATTTCTTACCCACAAAAATTAGAGCTGCACTAGATGGATTTGAGAAGAAAATATTTATTTTGGTTGCTGACTCTGACTTGGGGTTTACAGCTCTTTCCATTTGATATATGATATAAGGCCCCTTAATGAATTACCCTTTCAAAAATAATGCATTAATTATTCTAATAAATTTTTTTCCTCATACTTAATGTATTAGATCATCGACAATGTAACTAGAAAGATATGCATTACACTGACTACAAAGCAAAGACACCCGGCCACATTTTGTGCCAAGAAGGAAAAGACAAAGAGGACTGGAGGATACTTTCAGCACAATTAAGCCATGTATCTTCCAGCTGGGTGAAATTATCACATGTAAATGAACAAAAAGCCATTCAGCATCATAGTGGGTAAGAAGCATATAGCGGTACAGACAGACAAAAGGTGAGCATAATTGTTTGAATACACACACAGCTGCAGAGTTGCCGTTTCAGACGACACACTCTGGGTCACCATAAGATAGACACACTCAGATTGTGTACCGCGAGCTGCGCCTGGCTGCTTGTCAGATCAGCTAGTTTTCTAAATGATCTCATACTCTCTTGGTGCTTAACTGGGATGACAGCATACAGATGAGGCCGCCAGAGGGCCAAGTCTAGTTTGCCAGCCTGGAACCAGGAAATAAACAGAACTGTCACTCACATGCCAGTAGCACACCAGAACAACATCCCAACACTTATTCACATCTTTATATTTGTGTAAACCTTTAAATCAGACATTTGTAAAGCTGTGATTATAAGCATGCAGGATTTATGATGGGGGGAAAAAGTTTTCCTTGAGGATCTCTTCATCTAAGGGACTTTCATCTCTGGTTGACAGTTAACTGGAAAGTGAACCTCTCTTCATCTAAAGTTTTTTTGCATCTGTCCTTGCTCTTGCACATGCAAGAGCAAGGATCTCTGAGCAACTTTCCCACCCAGCTACAGAAAAACATTTCAATACAAAGATTCTCCCAACATGGCTTCACAATGGAGGTGGTGTTTTTTTAGATTGATGTGCAGGTATTGATACATGCCAATCTCTGCATTTTGCATGAAGACGGAAAGATAAACACTAATCTCATCAGAAACAAACATTTCCTGTTTACTTTAAATGCCCTCTGATAAATGGTAACTTTGACTTTTTCAGGTTTTCTTTCAATTTACCACTCTTCCAAAAAGCCTGGATTTTTAAAGTGAATGGGTAATAGTTGTCCTGTTGAGAGAGCCAACCACCTTAAGTGTAGATCAATGCAGCTCCTCCATAGTAACCACTGGTCTCTTGGCTTTTTTCTCTGATCAATGCTAACCTTGCCAGGTCTGTCAATTGTGCCATATTCACCACATTTTCAGATCATGGATTGAACCTTGCTTTTGCTTTGAGAAGTATTTGAAGTGCTGGGTATTTTTATGACTTTGCACTGCTTCAAGCTTCTCCTCAGCTTTATTTTTGACCTATCTTAAATTAGTTGGTCTTCATGCTGTTTGTTCTCTGTGATTGCTAACAAATCTTTTGAAGACTGAATTTATAGCATGTTGAAGAAATTAGCTGATATATGAAGGCAATTGGACGCACTGAATGTTATTTTGGTGTATTAAAATAGTCCCTTAACAGCCATTTTGTACTTTTATTTGTTAAAAAAAATTAAAAATGTATTTCTTTATAATTTACAAATAAGTAATGTAGTCTAATTTTCCACCACATCTAGTCTGTTATTTACTTTTAAATGATAACCTCCTACAACAACCTGTAAAAGTTCACTGAAGAGTTAGCTTGTCCAATGTGTTTCTTTACATAAACACTTTCTTTCACATTTTGGTCAAATTCAAGCCTCCTGATTTTCCAGTGTTAGTTTCCCAGAACCGCAAGGCTTATAATTGCCAAAAAGTAAAAGCCACCAACAACTTCTTGGAAAAATGAATATGATGTTTTTCTTTGGAGAAAACGAACTGAAGGAGCTTTAAGCCTTGAGAGAAATTCAATAAAAATACATAACCTCATCAACCTATTAAACCATTGTGATATGCAACTTCATTAGAAAGTGTAAGTGGTCCAAATGTTTAGATTTTTAAAAATTATGTTCCTTTATCTTCATTATTTAGCCAGTGCATACGGAATACTTGACACACACCAGACACACTGAAGCACTCCACACATGGATAGTTGGTGAAGGGGGTGCTTCACACTTTCTATGTAAAAAGCAGTAATGAGAGCATGTGAAAGCACAGGATTCAGTTGAGTAGTGAAGCAGCAGGGCTTGCAGCAAAGATCGTGTAGATCACTGACAGCTTATATATGATGCCATGATTTAAGGCATACATGATACATATTCTGCAGTCGGGTAAAATGCCATCTGGGCAAAGTGGTAGAATTAAATTGCCTGTGTGAACAAACTTTCATAAAAAGGTTTCTTTTTTCAGATTTGTTTCAACTTGAAAGTGCCATATAAAACAATTTTTGTAGAATGGATACAAAACTGAAAACAATGTGCTGATGTAAAAAAAAAAAAAAACATGAAGCGTAACTGTATATTTATTTGTGCTATCAAACAATATATTAGATCTCTCCAGTATTCAAAAAATAGAAAACCCATTAAGACAATGGATATGTGCTCTCACTTTAATATCTTTCTGACTTAATTTTTTTGTTTATTTGCTTTTCAATTTGTTTGTGCTTCTATATAACACCCTGGCATTACTGTCTTGTCTGTTTTGTTAGTTGTTTGTATTGTTAATTTTGATGTTTTGTAAACCCCTTTATTATCAATAAAAAAAAAAAATAATTATTTGTGCTGTCAATCAATTTCAAAATTTTATATGATTAATCATCGTCTAGCACGCGATTAATCATGATGAATCACTAAGCTTAACTTTTGTAAGCTTGAAATGTAAAAATGCACATTTTCAACAAAAAAATGTTTAAGAACATTAGTACAAAAACCACACATCTGAGTTTTTCAGGTTTTCATATTCAGGAAGGTTTTAAAGAAGTCATTTTGTTTCAAACATAATTTAGAAATGCTAACTATAGACTGGTTGTGCTTCAATGGAAGGACAATATAAGTTATGATGGATCTGTTAATGGATCAGTGTTGGTAGCACTGTTACCTTAAAGTAGGAAAGCCCTCTGTTCCCCCCACATTTCAAAAGCATGACAGTGAAACAAGTGGTCTGGAAGAAACCTGTCCTCCACAGCCAACTAACAAACAAACTGGGCATTACATCACATTAGTGCCGAGCACTTTGATTTTCTTTTATATTTTTGCTATTCATCATTGCTGTTATTTCATTAACTGGCAATAACTGTACATGTTAACACCCTTGCATGCCGACGTTGTTTTATCTATCCTAGCGCATCAGTCATAAAACCTAACATTGCGTTTCTAATTACCCAGAAAATTTTTTTTTAGAAAATATCCTCGTTCCGTGATCTGTTGTCCTTTTTCATGTTTGTCAAAACACCAACAGGTAAGGAGCACATGGTCTTATATGTAATTATGTGATCGACCATGTTGTAACATCCTGTGTTCCAGTCATAGCAGCGATCACCTCCCATGAACAGACATTAAGAAATTAGTGTCCCATCCATCATGCCACTGTTACCGTATCTCTACCTGCCTGTGGTACAATGGATGTTATAAATGTTTCTGTGCTTCAATGACTGGTTACTCATAATTTCCTTAATGTTTGCCAGTTAAAACTCCTGAATTCATACCTGTAGTAAGTGCAAAATGCATGCCGACAGAGACCTGGTTATGTTAATATTATTATGATTATTTAGTTCCTGAAATCCATGGAGTGCCAAAGACAAATTATTTATATTCATCTTTAATTTTAATAATATGTTTCACAATTAGAGTCTTTTGGTACTTATTAAATTGGATTTAAAAAGCAGGGTGGCTTCTATGGTACTGAACAACTTTATGACAAAACTAAGCTAAGCTTTTTCAATGTGTTTCTATTGACACATCATAAGCAGATGATGTGTAAAGCCATTGAGAGAAAATTCTCATATTTATAAGTACTATTATCATTTCTGGGCATATGGATGGTTATACGTTGAAACCATACAGAGAGATGTCAGCTAGAGCTACATCTGTATAGCAGTGCTAATATCCCACCCGAATAAAATGACAGATGCTGAGTGTTTGGTTCTATAACACTGGCATGTGGAACTGCTAACTCCTTAGTCATTCAGGGTTTCCTGAACCAGAAGCTGTAAAGTCCAGAGTTGACACCTAAAAGACACAGATAGTCCTCTCAGCTTCATCCTAAATGCACAAACATCCACTGTCACACTACAAAACTCTGATATACACACGTTATGCTTCCATGCGCGCATCAAAGCTCAGAACACCATGAGCTATCGCACCCTCTGTCAGACAGATGTTCAATTCTATTCCCTCTCACACTTTCAGGTAAATCACAAGGAAATATTCTCATGCACAGGATACACAAATGCACAATTATGCACACTCTGACCATCTGGTTAGGTGTGCTTACTTTGCATTGATAAAAGAAGCGCATGAAAATAACAAAAACCCTAACATCAGCTTGTCGTGCTGCTAATTTTTGTGTCTTCATACCAGAAGCAGGCGCTCGGCTGTGAATTACTCTCTATGCATGGGAGCGAATAAGTGCACAAATGCATTTGTATCAGCCGCACACACTCGCTGACAGATTAATGTGGATCCGTGTTATGCTGACAGTCCAGGCATTTAAGCAGGCAGGGTTGTGCGTGGTGTAAGCTGTTTCCTTAGCTTTGAAAAATGTGAAAGGAGCCCCACACTCTCTGTCCCCACTTCCCCTCCAAGGAGAAGAAGCCATAGAGAACACCGCATGAAAATATAAAAACAGGTTGTACAATCTGACTTATAAAATCATTACAAAGGAAAACGTCCCTGTGGGATAATGTGGGATATTAATGTTTATGGACACTTAAATCCTCCAGAGCCTCCAGCTACAGTACATTACTTTGCTCTGTTCATTTTTGTATGGGGCCCAGCTTTTGCCAGCATGCCTTTTGAGAGCATAAACACGGCTGCACAGCTACAATAAGGTGCATGAATTAGATATGAGGTTGATATAGAGATGTAAAAGATCTGTTGGCTTTCGCACTGCATTGCTGCTCCAAAACTGTGCAGCAATTTTTCCTGCACAGGAAAAAAAACTTGGGACTTAACACATGGAAAAAGGGGGACTAGATAAGTGGATATTTCTGCTCTGTCTTGCATAAACACATCATCGGACAGACAATGTATGTCTGATTCACTGGCTGATCAGTGAACTGCATGCATTCACGCATGCATGTGCAAAGGACAAGACTCTCCACATCTGACCAAGTCACTCCACTTGAACTGATTGATTTCACATCACTTCTATATACCCGATAACTGCATGCCTGAAGGGCTGCAATGGCGCCAATATTTCACTGCTACATGCGTGCACAACTGCACTATGTTTGCAGCACGTTTTTTAGTGTGGGTCCTGCGGGGTGTGTGTGTGTGCGTGCATGTTACTGATGTGAGTGAATTCATGGGAGGATGTACGATCGTAGGTGTGTGTGTTGTGAGAAGCACCAGCAGCTGGTAACTGTACACGCGATGACATTTTTGATGATGACATGCCACACGTCTGCTTGTATCCAAGACAAGATGGGACCTCTGCTGCCACTGCGCCTATTGTTTTTCTTTTCCTTGTCAACAGTCTGAAGTAGGTTTTCTGAGCTAGTAGGAAGAAAATAAGGTGTCTTTCAAACATAAAAATACTAAGTGTTTCTTTTTTTTCACATTTTGTCACGTTGCAAACAAACTTCACTTATAATGATTTTTTTGTGCGACAAAAACAAAGTACTGCATAATTTTGAAGTGGAAAAAGAAGAAATTGCTAAATGGTTCTCAAATGGTTTTCATTAATACAAGCATTAAAAGTCTGGTGGGAACTTGTGAGTAAACCAAAAAAAAAAATTACACACCAAACTATGAGCATTTCACAGAGCACAGTACGGCCCTTCATCCAAAAAGCAAATATGCACATTACCGCAAACAAACCATTTCCAATATGCTGGTGGCAGCAGCATGCCGTGGGGAGGCTTTCTTTATTTTTATTTTTTTTTCAGTGAAACAACAATGCTGGTCAGAGTTTTTGAAGTTGGATGAAGTTAATTTCAGAACAATCCGGGAGAAAAACATGTGAGAGTGCAAAAGATTTGGCAATAAGGAGGAGTTTCACCTAAGACCCTAAATGTCCAGCTAGCCTCTCAACTGAATTATTTAGACTAAAGATATTCCCATGAAAGAATAGTCAAGTCAAAACCCAGCATTTCGAATTATTTAGATATGTTAATGTCACAATCTTTTTTGAGTGTTTTTTAATATTTTCTCCTAAAAGTAGAATCAAATCACATTTGTTGATGCTGCATGTAAACAGAAGAATGTCTCATCTGTAATTTTCAGGGCAATTTTATGCTCCACAAATATTAGGCTCTGTAGCTGTCCTAGACCTCTGCAGCTACTTTTTCAATCGCTGTTCTTTCCATTTGTATTCCTTCTCTGTGTACGGAAGGCTGTCAGCAAAAGATTTCAAACACACAGATAATTTAGAAAGGTTTTATTCTGAAATGTCAAATGTGATGAAGCAGTTGTTTCATCTTAGATGCAGCGTGCCTTGTTGGCCACAAAATGTCCTGTCTTATCGCCGGGTTCTCTATGCAAGGCACGGATGAAAAGCTTGATTAACACTTGAAAACCTAGGGAATTTTCTGGCTCTTCAGGGAAAGCAAACAAACCCTTAATTGAATGTTCAAATACGGCTTCCGTGCCTGATTTTGCAAACCACTGGTTAGTGTAGAAATGTGTCAAGGAGAGGTTTTTCAAGAGAGCCAAACTAATTATGCCTGTTTACTTATAGGTTTTACTCTGTTTAATATTCAAGCTTTCAGTTGTAACTTTATTTTTTGGAGCTCTGTGTTTTTTGAGAAGAGGCTGGGTGATGATTAGAGCGAACGAGGAGAGCAGTACCGCAAACTGGTGCCAATTCTTTTATTTTTTTACTTTTAATGAAACTGCTGTGCTGACATTAGCATAGATCATGCAGCAATCCATAACACATAGCTCATTAATGAGGTTGGTATTTTTGATCCATAATTAAGGAGTATATTTTTACGTACTGTGCCTTTCTAAAGTACTCAAACCATAATCTGTTTCACATTTTGTTGTCTCAAACTTCCACATAGTTTGCTGTGACTTTATGTGAAACTATAAATACTGACATTTTAAAGTATAAGTCTATAACATGCTTCACCTGTGTGACTAGGATGTCAAAAGGCTTTTTAATCAAATTTTAATACAATTTTTCAATGGCAGTGATTATAAACAGTTGAAAAGATACGCCTGGTGTATTCAAGTTAAAAGACAGATTTAGACCTACCGTACTTCAATTTAATCAAATTTCCTCCAAAATATGCAACCTGTCCACATTTGATGCAATTTCTTTTGGAAAGGTTATCTGTAAATGAACATTAAAAAACACAAAATAAGGAACTGAAGTATTGTTTTTTTTTTTTTAAGTAACATAAAAATGAGCATTCTTCAATTTCAGAGTATTTTCAATCTGACAATTTAATCTGTTTTTCCTGAAAACAAACCCGACTGTTTTTCACAAGCTGGGCACACCAAGTTAGCTTTTGTAAATAAATATGAGTTCATGTCCAATTTAAAAGCTCTACATTTTGTATTAATCCTGTTTTTTTTTAAAACAATGTATGGAAAATCCTTACAGCAGCATTTCTCTGTGTTTATTGGTGCAGAACCTGTACATATAAATGCATTGCTGAAGGACCATAATAGTACTCTTATTAGGAATTAAATGTGTCACCTTGAGTTCAATTTCCAAAATAAAAGAAACATATTCACAATGACACATGCAAAATGCTACATTATGCATTTTTATTTTTCAGATTTCATGTGTTCCAGTTAAGAACACCTAAAGGGGGGGGAGACAGAACCATTCTCTTGTAGGTTCTGGTTGTTTATAGAACGTCGTTGTTCTGCTGAAAGTTGAACCTCCACTTCAGTCTCAAGCCTTCTGCAGACACCAATCAGCTTTCCTTTGGGACTGGCCTGCGTTTAACCACAAATATCTTCAGAATAACTCTGAGAATCTCCCCTGTCCCTACTGGAGAACACCACCACCACATGATGCTGCAAAAACCTGTTGCATCGGGGATGATGTGGTGAGAGTGATATGCAGTGTTAGTTTTGCTTTTAGGTCAAAAAGTTCACATTTTCTCTCATTTAACCAAAGCACATGTTTGCTGTGTCCTCTACATAGCTTTTGTTAAGCTGGTTTCTCGTACAATTCATCAAATCTTCCATATAGACCAGATCTGAAAAATGCACAACCCCATTATACACAGATGGAGTCTATTATAAGTGGTTTACTTACACTGGATTTAGGGGTATTGGAATATAGGAGGCTAACAAACATTTTCACTTTTTAGATTTTTATGCATAAAGCTGATGGACAAACTTGGAGCATTTTTCTTCCACTTCAGAATTATGCCCTGGTTTGTGTTGGTCTATCACATAAAATCCCCAGTAACAACATTGATGTTTGTGTTTGTGACAAAATGTGACAACCAGGATTATGAATGCTTATGCAGGGTATTGCAATTTGCATGCAAAGACTGCAGTTCACCCGTACCTGGGCCATGTTATCGTTCAGCGTGGTGGCTATCGATTCACCATGCCATTTGGCTATTGATTGGAGTAGATCCCATTATGTCAGTGATATTGTAGCCCTCTGGAGCACAGTAAGTTTAAATGGGGGAACCAGCCAGTGAGAACTGATGGGATGAGCTGAATCAGATGCAAACAGCAGCACAGTAACATGTAGCTTAGGATAGCACGCCATGGTCCAGGAACAAGCACTCTCATTTCTCTCGTTTCTAACTGTGCCGAAGGGAGCTGTAGAACCACAGAGAATAATGACACTGACTGTTTCAGAAATGCAGATTTTTTTTATTTATTTTTTATTAGTGCAGCTCACCGTGCCCTAATATCCCCTGTGACAGTCAGCGCCTACCACACTGCCTTCTGTTGATCACTCAAATTGACCAACTCACTATGCGGCGGGGTGTGGAGAGGAGGAGAGGATTTTCATTGGCCTGGGATGATTGGGAAATCCGGGGAAAGGAGGGTGGCTGAGTGGGCGTTCACCGCCACTGCCTACTCTCTTTCTGTTCAAATCCGCCTGTCATGTATTTATAGCAATATTGAATTTAATTGCATTTCTAGCAAAGGGCGTTAGACTTTAAGAGACCCATAAATGGAATTTCAGGCATGCAGTAACACAATTTGCCGTGCGAAGAGCATGTAAAGTGCACACTCATGGAAAGCAACCTGGCCTGCAATTTGTGTAAAGCAAAAAAATTCAAAGCGAAAGCCTATCAGCTCGCTGTGTCCTGGATACCAAGGCCTGCTGGTAAGTGCTGTCCCTCAGGCTGCGCGCTGTGCCATGTTTCTCAATAAGGCATGGTTTGAGACAGTGCACCACTGAAGAGGTACCCCACTGGGTGGCAAATGACTGCTAAACTGGCAATGAGATGATGTGAGATACTGTAAAAAGCCCTGGGCCGAGCCTGCCATCGCTCTCCATCCATCCCTGACCGCTTCATTTTCTAACAAGACAAAGACAGTTTACACAAAGGTAACAAGCAGCTGTAGGTCCTGCCCTCTGTAGGGACACTGCTCAGATTCAAATTCACATTCTGTTTATTAGATAATAAATTGAGCATGAAGGATTAA
Source organism: Brachyrhaphis roseni (assembly GCA_903066815.1). Classification (NCBI taxonomy): domain Eukaryota; kingdom Metazoa; phylum Chordata; class Actinopteri; order Cyprinodontiformes; family Poeciliidae; genus Brachyrhaphis; species Brachyrhaphis roseni. The sequence continues at coordinate 26,069 of CAEFZY010036604.1, forward strand.
TTTTCATTTACTTTGTCATTCTGCTGATATACAGCAGCAATCTCTATACAGTGGTGCCCAGAGCTTAATATCCCAGAGAATAAAAAAACTGACATGCTGATATGTGATTTCTTTCCTTCAAGGACGCCGGAGTGTGAGGGCCGTAGCAACAGTCATGCTGAGATTCACTCTTCTTGCTTCCTTCCACTAAGTTCTTTTCACTCAACGTCTGAGCCAGAATATCAGATGCAGTGCCGAGAGTTATCCAATATTAAGTGTAATCAAAATCTTAATGAACATCATTAAAATCAAACTGAGGCTCACATCACAGTGGGTTAACATGGTCTGAATATGGATGAATGTGTGCGTGTGTGTGTGTGCTTAAAGCTATATTAGAGCCTGTCAGACTGCCTCAGGGAAAGCCGCATGGGGGTCACTCCTTATTCAGAGTTTGGCTGACTTAGCTTTACATTTTGAGAATTATTACTTTTAAATTCTTTTAAAGAACTGGAACATGACAGCTGAGTAAGCCATATTAAAGAAGGCATAAAAAAAAGGATGCTGCGTGGCCACATCAATTTCAAGCACCAGTCTGGACATTCAAAGGTCACATGGTTAATCCAAGCACCAGCTAATGTTCTGTTAGGATTACAGAAGTATAAACTGAATAAATCCTTGGAAACATTTGCTAATATGTGACATACTGTTCTAGTGCTCTACTTAATGACTAATTGTTTTGTTGTGTTCCTAAGCCAAAACTAAGCCCACTTGTAAATCATGGCTTGGTTACTGTTGTCGAGACATACGCAATTTAAAAAAAAATACACTTCGAAACTGCAGATATTTTTGTCATGTTGTTCCAATTCTTAGCTTTACCAGTTGTCGAAAAGAAAACCTGTCAGTAAAAACCCAGCTGATTGTATCTTGATTTGCTCTAATCCATCACGTGCAAACATGGTGATATTCTTAACCTTTACCTGACTTTATATTTCTAACACCATCAGAAACAATGCAGGTTTTTGCATTTTTACGCTGGAAATAATGGTACATTCTTTTGTGCACTTAATGACTAAATCAATTTAGCTTAAAAAACAACAAAAAAACATTTGATTGGCTGATTACTGATCAGATCCAATCAACAGAGAACTGGGAGATTGATTGGTGCATTTCCACTAGCTAACAAGCAATTTATTATTTTTGTTTAGCAGTGAGAAGATCTACTATGATATGGTAGATATTTAAGGCTATTTTACTGCCAGGTTCTCATCTGCCTAGATCTGAAACCCAAAGAGACAGAATATATCCAACTACACAACCTTATTTTTTTTTAAACCACATTGCTCTGAAATGATTAATATGTTTCACTCTATAGCTCTGAGCATGTGGACTCAAACCTGTCAGTTGCGTGGTCCAGCAAAATCACCTGCTCATTAACCTTAGTTTGACAAGGGTTAGGACATGGCAGGTGGCATGAAAGCTCATATATGTGGGCAAGAAATTCAACCTCTCTAACTCAATAGTTGAAATTAAATGCGCAGGGTGAAGCGGGGTGAGCGTCATTATCGAGCAGTCAATCTGAAATACGGTGAAGTGAGATCCACGGGGGTCGTATGGATAATAAACGGCGTGCGTGTACGCGTGCTAACTGTGGATGGGCTGATTTTTTTTATTTTTTATCTTTTCTGTCTCGCGCGCGGACCTGAGGCACGAGCAGATGCTGCTTGGGCACGCGCTGCCTCTCGAGCCAGCTGCCTTAAATAAAGCTGACGAGAGCAAAGGGAAGCTCGCCGTTTATCAAAGCAGAGATAAAACCTTATATTTTTTTTACTTGTTTCAAAACATGTTTCGCGACCACTCGATGTCTCACGTTAACAATCTCACGAATGAACCAAAAAAATATACGAATGTGGGACCTAAAAAAAGCGACAAGAGGAGTCAGAATGAGGATGGTTGAAAGTGAAAGAGCTGCTAAATAAATGACCAAACGCTTAAGCGTCAAACTTCACGTAAACTAGACTTTCTGATAATTATGTCAAGTGCCATATTAATCTTAATGTGCGTCATGTCCTCTTAGAATGGGAAAGAGTGATTTTGTGTCAATTTCTATCCCACCCTTTCTTGTTGCCCTGAACATGGAGAGGCGAAAGCTCCGCTCTTACCTCCAGAGAACGGCGAGTCGCTGTCCAGGGTTCCCGGGATGCTCACTCTCTGTCCAGGGTGCTGAATCTCATCTCCGGCTCCGCGCAAGGTGGCTTTGTAAATCCGCTGCGTGGAGGCGCTGAAAACGCCGGTACAACAAGGGGGAGGGAAAAAAAAGAAGAAGAAAAACTGCTGCCTGTCCGCTGTGAAGTTAAAGAGAATCCCAATCCCAACACGCCGAGCGACGGCTGGTCGAAACCCGCTTGCAAAATACGTGAGTTCGCATTCAGGATCGTGAATACTGAAAGCGAAGCCTGTTGGCCAAATGGAACCGCTTTGGCAAGTGTAATTGCTGAGGCTTCTTGGCCAGTTGCTTCTTCCTCCGGATAGGCTTAAAAACCTCCCCCTCCTCCCTCCCTCTCGCCCTATCTCCCCAGTTCTCAGTCTCTATCAATCACAGCTCCCATTCAAATATGTTGGAGCGACATGAAGCGAGAGCCTAATTCTGTAGACTGCAACAGACATGAGCGAATTACTGCCAGTGCTGGCACAGGGCTCACTGTGATAAAGGCATCGTTGATTAGACTATAAAGTCAGAACTGAAGAGATGGTTCATTCTTATGTTAGACAAACAGTCCTGATACATGAGGCGTTTGCATTTAAATCTAAACCAATCAAGGTTTTTTTTTTCTTTTCTTCTGCTGAATATTTTAATTACAAATAACAATGACGCTGCAGCTATTAACTAGGGGGAAAAAAGAGAAACGATCAAATAATGAATTTGACAAGATGCCATTCTTGTATCAAGCAATGACCTTATTTTGAAAAAAGAATGTTATTATTGCAAGTAGAAATAGTTTGCATATTCTTTAAACCATATAAATAATGCCAAAGAGGATGCATTTGTATTTAGAATCCAAGTTGCATATTTAAAGCAGTGAGATAAATTGAAAATCCTTACAGCAGCTTCTACTTCCCTCCATGCAAACACATTGGCAATGCTGCACTTTGCATTCCAAATCAAATCAAGAAGAATATGTTAACAAATGTGTTATCATTTTGGAGAAAGTGAGGGGGAAAAAAGAACATTAGGCTGTTTAAAAAAGGAAATGTTTTTTCATTCCAAACTAAAATACAAACAAACATAAATTGAAGAAGCAACCACTGTTCACTTATTGTAGCATTAATTCAGCATTTGGAGATAATCTGATGAAACCTTCTACATGCAGAAGAACTCTCTGTATTTCGTCAGTCCATAAAATATCAGTCAGGGTTTTATTTGAGAAACTAGAACCCTTAAATAAGTACTCAGTTAACAGAGGACTCTAGCCGTTCTTTTTATCCTTGATGCTGATTGTGGGTTGAGTCATTGGACATTTTCTAATCCATTTGACTGGAAGGTTTGTGTTTTCATCTGTGTTCATCTGGTTTTGTTTTCCATTTAAACGCACAACCAGTCTTTTTTAAAATCTTTTTTCTTTTGTTTTTTTGCTTTCAGATTTTCAGAGAGGCGTGCACTACAATCAGCATGCACAACATTAATGGCCTCTGTCCTTAAATAAGGAATAATAGTTTGGAAACCATTTTTTACAGAATGAAGAACCTTGGAGATTGCTCTTCTTTTTTTGTTTACTTACACACATTCAGGATAGATATACCAGGGGTGTTGGTACTATTGTTTGCTCTTTATTCTGCATACTATTAAATTATTTGCCATGTAGAATTATATATTTTACCAAAAAGAGTGATTAAGCTAGTTAGTAATGTTCAGCTGTTGAGGACTCCTTCTTCAAGTATAAAGTGAAACATCTTTGTGAGAAATTTAAATCTGTTCTGTTTTGCGCTTGGTTTGGTTTTTTCCTGGTGGATCTTTTTTTCCTCCAACATATGGAGACTAAGTGCTTATGTTGACCCGTCCTGTGTAGCATCCTGACCTTGCATAGTTTTCTTTGTTAGCAGTGTAATCGATTGGCAGCCTCTCCAGGGCTTTTGCCCAGCTCTTGCACTAAGATAGCAGTGCTAGACTCCAGCAGTCTACAACTGGATTAGGAACGGATGGATGAACTTTGCAATTTTTTACCACCAGCACCTGGTTGCATGGTGTGACTATTTCCACTGTTTAATATGACTAACTCAAATCTGTCTGTGGGATTTCCACTGATTTTTCAGTTTCCTCCTGTGTTAAAAAAATTGCACACCACAGATGTGTCATTGTGACCTTAAGAGAGATAAAACAATTGTAATGAATCGACTGGTCGCTGGATTCAAACTGCCACAATGTGAAAAATTATTTAGATGCTTGCAACTTTAACTGACTTTAACTAAAAACTTCTGTCAACTTTGACTTTTCCAGCCATTTGGGGGCAGCAGCTACTTTCTGTGGTAATAGTCACCTAATTACTTATTTGCTGTCTTTTACCGACGCCTTACTGTTATATTCATGTTGGAGTGTTATGGAGATGGAGATAGTGACAAATTATTTAGAACCTATAAACATTATAATAGAAACAATTCAGAGCAAATATAACATTAAATACATTAAAAGTGCAAAGATCAGTTTTACTATTACAGTGGCAATTACCAACTTTATTTAATGGATAATAACAATCCAGACCACATTCCAAAACTAAGGACAACATAAAAGATTTCTTTTGCTGAGTAAGTTTTATTTATTTCTTAAAAGACAAATAAAATAGGATATGACAGTAATGAGGACAGTGATAAAGAAAAACAAAAACAACTATACAGAATCTCTAAATCCAGATAAATGAAGGGAAACATTAGCAGAGGCCACATGATCAGCCTCCTCACCTTGGTGTCCGTAGAGCGTGCAGGAAAAACATTTACACTGTCACATTTTTATGAATTGTAAAAATTTTAATCTGAGTGCAGAGTATGATGTTTTTGACTGTCTCTCTAAACATAAAGCCTCAAATGTTGTTTGACCTTAAGGATAGCTATTCAGCTAACATTGTTGGAGTCTGTAATATTTTCACTTGTCCTGAAATCACTCATTGACTCTCTGAAATATTTGGCAGCTACTTCACAGTTAAAATATATCACCAGAAGTTAATTGACAGAAAATGGTGAACTTCGCACACTTTTAGAAGTTATTTTCAAATAAAGCTGTTGTTAAGTCTGGTGCTTTATGATCATCTCCTTGCTATTTCAGGTACACTCCTACAGGATGTGGTTGTTCATTTTCTACGGTGAAACAGTTTTGCAATTAAATGTGCTCCAGTGGATGAGCAGGCTTTTTATGGGGCTTAAGTAACTGCTAATAGAGAGTGAAATATTTAAAGTCAAAAATTCAAAGCAATACTTTGCAAATCACTTTGTGCTGCATCTTCAGGTTTTATTAAAAGCACTTTTTGAGTATTTTGGAGCAAATGAGACTGAGGAGGCCTTGTCTCATATTTGACTTAAGAAATCCAGTTAGTCCTTTATTATGTTTTTAACACTGACAATTCATTACCAATTCACAACTTAAGTGTAAAACACTGGGCAGTCAACAATTACCTGTTTTTTTGGCATCAAGTATTGATGAGTATATACTGTAAATGCAGTGCAGTGGTAGCCAAGGGAGCAAAGGTCACACAATTTTATTATTTCAGTCTTTTTCCTTATACCTTCATGTTGCTTCAATTTACCATTTTAATCTTTCTTCTCAGAGGCAGACGCGTTGTAAGCACAACATAAATCTTTTACAGACAGACTTGTATAAATTTAAATTGCCTCAATCTTAATTAAACAACACAGAAGTCTTTCTCTTTTTTTTTTTTTTAGCAAATCGGACATTACATTCAAGCGTCTTTCATCAAATCAGTTCAACACAATAAGTTTGTGCTTTAAAAGAGCCACTTCTACTCTTTACAGTAGTGTTTTGTAATCCTTATTTGTTTATCTTTGCTGTTTTTCATTGCTCTTGTGGTGCAGCCCTCTGGTGTTGCTTTTTTTGTTTTTAAAGCGATTCAGTATTTAAAAAAAAGAACAATGACTGACAATGAATGCTCAGAAAGGTTAGGTGTTGTCACATCAGTGTAACAGATCATAGTCAAAACACTCACTCATATTTTTTGCATAACATTGAGTCACAAGGCAATCTGAAGTGAAAAATGATGCAAGAGAATAAGATCCTCTTTAGGAGTTTTACTGGAATTCCACCTAAAAGCAAAGGAAAGATTTAATGCCATTTTGTCAGCCTTTATTTTATTTTAGTTGACCTAAAATAAAAGTTGTTTTATTTTGAAGTTCTTTTTATTCCAATTCTTATCTTGTTTGGCTTCTCTTTATTTTGTCCCTCTTTATTTCCTTAGTTTCATCATGTGTACTATTGTCTAGTTTGATTTTGTCATTCCTTCTGTTTTCCTCCCCTAGTACTCCTCAGCATTTTTTCCTTTGCCTGTTTAAATGCCCTGCCTATTTTCTTGCGTGGACATCAAAAGCTCTGTGAATTTAAATAAAGATGTTTTTTGTTTTTTTTCTCTAAAATTGCCTGCCTTACCTGTGACTGTACTTTGGTCCATTTCTTGGCCTGTGCACGTAATAACCTCCCCACAAACCACATATGTCATTGTCAGAGTGAATCTATATTAAATGCCATGTGGATTCATGCTCTGAATGTTTCTATAAAACAGCAATCCATCTAAAACTTTCAATTTAAGCCTGGACCACAGGCAGTAGCGGACCAAACAATTGCTGACCGCCTTCCACATAAAATGGACATAAATTCATCTGACAGTAAAAACAATAGTGTCTTCAACTTTTTCACAATGTGACATGTTACATCTATAAATTGTAATGTATTTTATTGGGATTTTATGTGGTAGATGAACACAAGATTACTTGCTTTTTCACAAATAAAAACATAGTTTGATATCCATTTGTTTTCACTTACCTTCAACATCCTTAAATAAGATCCAGTTCAACCAACTCCCTTCAGTAAATAGTCTTCCTTTGTTAGTTTATTTACTCCAACTGTGAATCTGAAGCTCCTTCAGTATTGACATGGGCCTATTAACTGTTTCTCATATTATTGCTCTTCGTGTATGGCATGCCAGTTTAGGTAGACAGTCAGATCTCGGTAGGTTTGTCGTGCTTTTTTTTTTTTTTTTTTACATTGGATAATAGACTGAATGGGTTTAAAGCTTGGGCTACTGTTTTCTATCCCAGTTCTGGTCTTAACTTCTCCACAACCTTGTCTATTGTGTGTTTTGTTTGTTATTATGTGTTTTGTGATTCTTATGATGCCATTTGGTCACTACTTAGTCATACATCCTATTAATCTCCTTTATGGAAAATATCGAGATGAAACTATTGGTAAAGGAAACTCATAATGAGTCTGGGGGAATGAACACACGCGTTCCAGATCCTAATGTGTAAAGAAATTGTAAAAAAAATTTCTAATTTGCTTACATTCATGCACTTCTTTGTGTTGATCTGTCACATAAAAATCACAAAAATTAAGACTGAAGTTGTTGTTGTGTCATAAAAACGTACACAGGGGTGCGAACAGCATATATATATATATATATATATATATATATATATTCACCATGACGCTGTTGGATATTAAAAAGCCATCCCAATGGGTGAGGTCATAAGTGTACAGATGGATGCCCTGGATACATTATAAGTGGTTGTAGGCATATCATGCAGCAATGTTTGAGCAGAAATAGAACATGAAAAGGATCAAGTCAATAACTCCCTATCAGCTAACACACTGTAAAGTCATGGGTCAGTGCCATGTGCTAAATATTGGCTTGGTCCCCCCCTGTAGAGTTACAACAGGACTATTATCATGTTTTTTCGTCATGAGTTGAGATGTTCAGTTTTGTGTAGAAGGGGGTGGGGGGGATAGTAAGTCTGCCGTGTCTCATTAGTTCTCAAAATTGCATCCATATGAATGACTGCACACGGCTTTTTGAAATTAAGGAGCCACAGAAAAGCCCTCACGCACTCAAGTCATAATTTCAAAGTTATTCAAAAACCCCCCACACACTGTCGTCACGTTAAAAGTAATTTACCGTGATTAGCCAATCAGTGCCGATTAGAATCGGCTTATGGAGAGAAATGCAAGGTGACTGTCAGAGTGATCTTTGATGGAGGAGATCAGAAGGTTATTCCTTGGCCCAATTCAAAGTGAATGTAGGATGAGGGGTGTTAAATATTTAGGAACAACCCCCCCACCATCCCTCTGCCTCCCTCCTCCCTGTTAGATCTCAAGCTGCAGCTTCAATGTTATGTAACAAGTGTTTTCATGCTTTTGGGGTGTGTGAAAGCATGCAGTCTGACAGTCGGAGAGGGTGGAAGCTGACTGTTGTTCTGCTGCCTTTCATCATAACAGTTCACCATTCTTACCTGTAGAACGCCAGCAGAATTTAGAGTGTCTCAGTATGACATAAAATGAAAGATTACTACAGTTGTCTGACATTATACACAGATGGAGATGAATTCCTGTCATTATTCACCTGCTCACATTATTCTTTCAAGAACACAATTCATTTCTGCACTCAGATACTGTCCATCTCTCTTAAAAATCCACCCTCACACTTATGTAAACGAGGAATTAGAACCATCATGGAAAAACATTCAATGTTAGAAAAATCCTTGTTTTGGCAAAATTGGTTATGGGTTTCTCCTTTGCAACAATCGTGCTTTTGTGGTTGTTGCAACATAAACGTAAATCTTCAACTTCTTCACAACCTCCAATAGGGATTTTTGTTGTTCCGAGAACAAGACTTGAGGCCATTTTAATACCAGACTCACACCACAAGGTTAAAAAACTGAGAGAGGGTCATCTTGGGCGCATCAAGAGTGCGGACTGCTCAGTTATGTCCAATGGAGCATGAACGTTTCCCAATTGTTTTGAGCATTTAGAAAAAGTGGGCTTAAGACTAAATTTTATTTTCTGTTGTAACTAGTGGTGTGCCACTTTATGCATAGAATAAATTATTTTCATAAAGTTAATGAAACTTCCGATTTTGTGTCTACTTCCACAACAAGGCCAAACAAACACAGACCCATTTAATTACTTACAATATCATTGAAAAGTTAATTTACTCCATTAACCCTTTCAATACTCAAGTGAAACACACCATATAGATTAATTACACACGGACTGTTTTTAAGCATTTAAGATCAGAACACTACATCAGACTAATACATTATGATATCCTAACTCTCTTTTATTTCTATATAAATATTTTGCTAAATCGAATGCACCTTGACCATTTATGAATGCCTCATTTATAGTGTTTTTCATTTTATCAGTATTGTTCTTGTGAATGTTCCTCACCTAGTTTATTTTGAAAAATTGATTTTGTTCTCATTTAGTTTACTTTCCTGGCTAAAATTATTCTATTTTTAGTGCTACAATGAACATGTACAATGACTTTTACAAATCACTGTTGTGTCGGTCACTTTCAGCTGTCAGTTTCACTCTGAAAGCAGCAGCGTACCGCTAGAATATGGAGAACAAGAGTCACAGTTACAGCCATAAGACCTGAACGGTTTGTAGAATTGAAACTGGAAATGTTGACAACAATGAGCTTCTTCCTCAAACTAATCAGTGTTTGTTTGCAGGTGATTAGCAGCTAAGTGAAAATATTACAAATGCAGCTGAGTTGATCATTCTTTTAATTAATTCAGCAGAATTCAGCACAATGCAAGAGATAACCTCTGAACTAAGCAGAGGTGGAAAAAACTAATTAAAATCACTCAGAAACAAGTGAAAGTTTTACTTCAAATTATACCAGCCACAGTTTATTTATTATGTATAATGCATAAACAGAGTGGGTGGCTAAACATGATTTTAGTCTAATTGAGCTCCAGTACCTCACATTATGTTCCTGAAAACAATGTGTATTGTATTATGTTATGAAGTGGAAAAAAATGTAAAGTTTTGTTGAGTTTGAAAGTAAGTTAAAAATTACTACTTCATTCAAATCCTAAAAAATTTGTACTTTTATTGGAGAAATAGTTTATTTTGTATTGTATTTTAGTGGAAGCACTGCATTTTTGCTTTTAATGTATTTTCCATGTAACTATGAATATACATAAATAACAGAAGAAAAATGTAGCACAGGAAAATGACCTGCATCCCTTGACAAGAAACACAATTTTCTGAGATTTAACATATATTTTAGTAAGAACACAATGTTACATGTTCATGCTCAGACTTATTACTAGAATTATTCAGTTATCCCAACTCATCAAGTATTTAATCAAGCTTCTATAATAAAAACAAGTTTTAAAGAATGCCATAAGCCCCTGAACTTCTCTTCACCCCACTCTGCAGTAAGTTATTCTTCCAAGACAAGGATTGTTGAAGCCCTGACAGCATTTATATAATGTGGTTAAAATGCTAAGTCAGCATGAGAGGCAGTTGGCTACATGAGCAACAGTGAAAATATTGTCATAAACACTTAATTCTGTCGTAGACCAAAACTAAAGGCGTGGTGTTGTCTTGCTGCATACTGGATGGTGCCCTATATTCAAATGCTGATTATCTGCCTCCAAATGTTCGGTTTTGTTCTGTTAAGTCAGTGATGCATGTGTGTGACTTATTATGTGACACTCTATTGAATATTGCTTGCGTAATGGAATATAAAGAGTATAAATTAGACAGTGTTGCGATGCCACTGTCTAATTTCTTAATTTGTCCATACTTATAGTCAGCCTGACTATTTTTAGCTGAATGTTTAATCTCCCCCAAGTGGTAAATAAATCAAATAATCATTAGCTGAATTGAAGAGTCAGAACAACTACAAAGCATCCATCCTGCCAAGATGAGAGGAAACTCAGCATAGCAGACAGAGCATCTGCATAGTGTCACATGACATCAACTTTGTTATTATTGGGTAATGCTGCGCTTATATGGTATTTCAGAGTTTCTGTAATAATCCCCTAGGATGTTTCGACAAAAACAAAAGACCAGCATCAGCCTGATTTAGTTAGTTTGACAGGGCCTTAGTCTTAGTAATTACCTAAAGTTGGGCAGTGTTGTTGATTAAAACACAGTGAAGATGCATAAAAATTTTGATGGTCTAATTCTAAGAAACTTTGCTTATAAGGGTGAACTCTATTTTAACATATGTCCCTGTCATTTAATTGTATTGGGAATTTGTAATGTACTACTTCTGAATGAATAAATAAATAAATATCACTGATAAGCAGAATAAACATAAGTAGAGCATTGTGGTGCTATTTCTTTCTCATCTGAGAGGAATCATAGGACTCCAGAAAAGATTTTGCTTTCAATCAAAAAAAAAAGTGTTGTCCTACTTTTTCTGAGGTTCAGTGAATGCAGTCAGATGATATTGGGGCATTAATCTGAGGTTCTCTCTCAAGGAAAGAAGTGCATTTATTGGAGTACACAAATTATGTTGCTGTTGATGCAGAAGCATCAGCTAGGAAAACACATCATTATGAAAATGTAGCAGCTGAAGTTTTGACTTTTTGTGACTTTAGATTGAGAGACCTTTTCGGCCTTCAAGTTGGAATCTTTTTGAAAACTAACTGCATATCTTCATCATTTTTATTCATTTATTCGTTCCTGCTGTGCTGAACTCTGAATTAACCCAACATCATTCTGCTCTGGAAAGTTTACTATCCTAAATATGTTTCAAAAATAATTATATCTTCCAAACCACTGCAAAGTATTTAAATCTCTTCAGAATATTACACTAGCTTATTTATTAAAAGCAAAAAGATATACAGCTTCTGATTGTTTGTTTTTAATACTTACATTTCTATGAAACCAAAAGTCAATTTCTTGAAAATGACAAATCTAAAGAAAACCTATGAAACTTGGCAGAAAAATCTAATTTCTTACAGCAGTCATCTGTCATTATTATTTTCAGTTTTCATCTACGTATAAAAACACAAAATTGTAGCCAAGAGTGATGGCAAAGCAACGACATGGGGATGAAAGCTTCATAGTAAGACCAAAGAGAAAGTCCCCATCTTAGTCATTTGTGCTTTCTGCTGTATTTTTCCATCTCTCTTCCAAAAACAGAAAGAAATGATACAATTTTATAAATAACTTTTTAAAAATGCTTCTTCTTCATCAAATGTGCATTTTAAGTGCTTGATGAGCACAATAGCCCCTCCAGTGATCAAATTTTCGATGTACTCTCTCCTGGTTTGGCCTCTACGGGAGCAGAATACGCAGACTGTTGTGAATGAGCTTTACAGCGAGTCTCTGTCTGACCGGCAGCTGGTTGGACACTTACAGCCTCCGTCTAGATTGCGCCGACCCTTGTTATGCCAAAAGACCTACTGCAGTTCGTAGCTGCCAGACTCGACTGCGGCAACATAATGATTTTGTCCCACATCAGGGTGATTTGACATGCTCTGCTTGACTGTCTGCAGCTTGCAGCTCTCTTCTTCAAATCTGGCACTCTGCTTCTGCCTTATTACTGTCAAACATATCAGAAAATGCTTCATCTATATGCCTCACTTTAGCAAGAGAGTGTATTCAAGTACACTAATAAAACAAAAACAAAATCTCCTTTTGAGATATACATGTATTATTGGCTGTTTTAATGCCATCCTTATTCAGAATGTACAATTTGTTCTCATCTTGAATGGGTCTACATGTTATCCATTATTCATGTATTTTCCTTGTTACTTGCTTTTACTCACTTTCATGCTTTTTCTCTTGTGGAGTTACTGTTTCCCACTAGTTTCCCTTCTGTGTTCGCTCTGAGCAACGCTTTGAAGTGACTTAACTGGCCAGACCCAGCTGTTTGTTGCCATTTTTTAATCAGTTTTACAGACTTTAAATTCTGTTTAACCTAAATGCTTTCTTAAATACACAAACCCACAGTATAGTTCGAGAATTATAACCCAAAAGCATTGCAAGCAGATGCTGAAACGTGCTTTTCCGTTGATGGATTGCACAATTCTAAGTCAGGTGTTAAAGATTTGGCTATTCTGTCCGGCTCTATTCCTGACCTGTATTGTAAGTTCCTAGATGTTTGTGATGTTGTTCTTTTTTATGTTCTAATGTTCTCTAATACTCAAAGACCTTCACATAGCACTTGTATTTATAGTGAGATTAAATTATTCATACTGAATCTTTTTACTTCTCTAAAATGCATAACAAAACTTCCACTCATTATATGGCCTTATAATTGTTGCTCTACTGTATACAGAGATGTAGGAGTGAATTTGGAAGTGTTCACCTCTACCTGAACCTGTGTCTTGTTTTCATTCTTTGCAAACTTATGGTGATGAAGAATTAGAAATAAGAAGACTGTGACAACAAGATCGAACGTATTAAAACCTTCCAGATATGGTTAAGGGTAAGGTATGTGTTCCTGAATAAAAGTCTCGCTTCCTTCTCCCTTTTTAATTTCCAGGTATACTTCACTTTGACAAACCCCTTTTCTCCCCTGCAGCATCTTGTCGTGGCTCACTTTCCTCTGAAATGCACTATAAACAGAGGTTCTTACCATTTCAAAGCTCAGAGCTGCTGTGTTTTTCTGTTCGGTACCGTCTATCTGCACACACTCACTTCACGTACAAGTTGAACCAAACTGTGTGACACCCTGGGTTGTTTGAGAGGACTGAAGTACCACAGTGAACACCACTCTGGACAAAACTGTTTGAATTTTATAGAGTGCCTCGAGTCTCTGTGTCTATTACAAGCAACCATGGACACACACATTCACACTGAAGGAGAATTTATAGTGACCAATTAATCTAACAGTCTTGTCTTGGGACTGTGGGAGGAAACCAGAGTACCCAGAAAAAAAAACCCACGCATGCAGAGAGAGCATGCAGGCTCCATGCAGAAAGACCTCCTGTCAGTATTCAAACCCAGAACCTTCTTGCTGCAAGGTAACAGTGCCATTAATTGTTCCACTGTGCGTCCTGTATTGAATACAGTCTCATCCAATTTAAAACAACAAATGGTTAACCAAAGAGCTGTACCTTAAGAGCGTTAGTCCAAATAAGACAAAGTAAAACAGACATAAAACAATGTTAGACAACACAAGAACTCATACAAAAAAAACAAACAACTCATGCTATGTTGAACCCCAGGGGAAAAAAAGATGAGTCTTCAAAAAGGATTAAAGTAAGATGATGAGACAACGTGCCAAACTTGGAGAGGCAACCCGTTCAGTAACATTGGGGCCGCTACTGCAATAGCCTTCTCGTCTCTGGTGACTGTACGTGTCAGTCACCAGGGAGTTGGCACCTCTTTGGGAGAAGTAGGTGCCCCCTGCTTGCTGCTGAGGACAGGGAGATGAGATTACGTGCTTTGTGTGGGACTGCAACACATTTTATTCAGCACCAAAATCCCAAGCAATTCCTGTATTTTGATTGGATGGGAGGTGAGCAGAAGTAGAGGTCTGACCCTTGGCACCACTCCTGCAGGAGCCACTATTGGTAGCAACAACAAACTCCAATGTATTCTGTTTGGATTTTATAATAGACCAACACAAAGTAGCACTTCACTGTAAAATGAAAGGAGTCCACTTGTGTGTAATTTAATTGGAGCATAAATACAGCTGTTCTGTGAATTTTTCAGAGGCTTGTTGAGACCATTAGGAGACAAACATCGCCACAAGGAACAAGGAACGCACAAGTCTGATCATTATGGAGAAGATTAAAGCAGTGATAAACTGGCAACTCTGAACATGAGAGCATCAATCAGAGCAGCCATGAAGTTCGTGGTAGCTTTGGAGGAGACATGAAGATCCACAGCTCAACTGTTTGTTATGCACTCAAAAAGTTAATCAGACCTTTAGTATAGAAGAGTAGCAAAAAGAAAGACACATAACTGAAAAAAAGCCATTAGAAGTTTTGTTTAATGTTCTGTGAAGAAAACAGAGGAAAGAATGGGCTACAATTTAATTAAAAGAATATGGAACTTTACCTTGAATTGACCTACATGCAAAACGCAAGATGAAGCAAAAAATCTTAACACTGATATGCACCATCTCCACTGCAGTACATAGTGAAGCAGCTGTGGGAATGTTTTTTCAGCATGTACAAGGAAGACAGATTGAGCTAAATACATGGCAACCCTGGTAGAAAACCTGTTGAGTGTAGCAAAACATTTGAGATTTGGTGGAAATTCACCTCAAAAATTGCTGTTCGTAGACGCCCAGCACCCAGTTTGTCTGAACTAGAGTTATTTTGCAAAGAATTCTGTACAAATATGAAGCTATAACTCATAGAGGCACTGAGCTCCATTAAGTTAATCTGCTTTGAGTTCATCTAACACATAAAATCTCTATAAAACATATGAACTATTGCAGTTGTAGATAAACATTAGTTGAAAAAGGTGTGAATACTTTTTCAAGGCACTGAATAAAAGACAAATTCTAACATACAACCTGTAGGTTTGCTTCTAATCAGCTTGAGTAGAAATTTTGAGGGAACTTCAGTAAAATATGCATGGGAGTACAGTTGCACATGATTATGTGTGTGATTGTGCATCTGTGTCTGAACTTATTAGACAGCCATTTGGCATTTAGCAGGGAGCATGGGAGATTTTGAAGCATGGTGTGTGAATCCCTCTGTGTGCAGGCGTGTGCGTGTGTATATGCATGTGGGTTTGAACTCATATGTGAACAGAGGTGCATTAAAAGCGCGTCTGACCTCTGAGGAGAGACAGAGCGCCTGAGATAAAATGAGACTTAGGTCAGCAGGTTCTGTTTCTGGCACTATTTGCTCCATTAAGATCATTTGAATAGTAATTGTGTATCCGATTGTCAGTGTGCCGCTCTTTTGGCATGAAAGCTTTTATGAGCATGAATCCTTGTTAAACTAACTTTGGCGGTAAGAGAATTCGACGGCTTACCAACTTTAATCCTTTTTCATATTTATGAGATGTTGTTTTTATGCTTTTTCTGTGTCTATGTACATGTTTCAGAAAGATAAACGTGTTTAGCCCTGAAATAAATAGCAAATATAATTGAATTTCGGGGATGTGTAGGATGAGAGAAAAAAAAATGGTGGCAACGACTGAGTGAGATTAGAACAAGCAAATTCAGAGGGGAATGAAAGATGGATTAGCGGAGAAGATATTGAAAGAGAAAGCAGATGTCTTGCTCAGGTGGCCATTATGTCTTGCAACAGATTGAACAGAATCGTGGGGACATGTCATAGAAAACGAAGTCTTTTCACCTCCCACAACTTGATCACCATGGTGATGCATTGTTCATTTGTGCCTCATTACCTGCTCTTAGGTCAGCATGCTCTGCAACATCTTGCTGAGACGAAGGGTGCAGCACCTTTCTGACGGGATGGTGATGGATGTTGACGGAGGGGCAAGGAGCAAGACTGGGTGTTCTGATTAGGAGAAAGGTAGATGAAAAGAAGAGAGGTTGAGCTCAGTTTGATCTTTTGTAGCCATGCGAGGAAAAAATATATATAAATCGTCGGGCACAGCATAGCAGAAAAATGCAGGCCTGCAAGACATTTTGAAGCTGGATAATAACTGAACTCTGCAAAGTCAAGATATATATTTTTCTGCCCCTATTATTGACATAAATCTAAGCTAATCTCTAATGCATGAAACATTAAAAAGACTTCATAAAAATAAAATTAAAGGACCAAAGAAGATCAGCTCATCACTCACCACAGTGTCCCACATTCACACTTGGTCTTTTAAATCTTTAATAAGGGCCTCCAGGCATGTTTTCAGACACCGAACACTTACATTCACCACAGGAGGTCAAACAACTAACTTCTATACCCGTACCATATTCTCCAAAAGTAGTCAGAACTTTTCAAAAGCTCAAAGATAAAATAAATGTATGGCATATTTTCACGAGTTATTCTTATATATATTTTACTCAAAAACATCTGCAAAAAATGTGTTTGCCTCCTTGCAGATTTTTTTGGGGTTTTGCTTTTTACCACACTTAAATCTTTCATCAAGCAAATTGTAATAACAGTTCCACTGATCCATATTTTCTCCATATGTGCACATTTGCTCTTACGACTTCTTTATTAAGGCCTTGTGACCCTTCCAGGCTTATAAATGTCAATAACGTCTCAACTTCTCGTAAATTTCTTTAGACTGGGGCATGATGTGTTTCTTTTTGAATATCTTTCAATCTGTTCTATTTGTTTTCATAATGCCTCTATTAAAAAAAAATAGAAACAAATCAGAGGGGCACAAAGTTTTGCCAGCACTGTCTCAGCCAGTGTTTTTTCATGATGCATCTGCAAGGTGTTATTACTTTGGTTTGTGTCACCATTTCCTCTGTAAAATGTGAAGTTCTGCTGAACAGTTTTAGTATTGCATGAATCAGCATTTCTTTCTTTTTCTTTTTTTTTTGCAATTTCACCAAATCAGCTATAAGGTAATTACAAAACAAAATCTACTTTATAAGCCCTTCTTTGTTTCCGCAAAGAAGGAAACAAAGAAGGTATATCAATTTACTTTGATATACCACAAAGTAAATTGGGATTGATTTACCTGCACCACCTGGTCAGATTCAAAATCAAAGCTCAGGGGAAATAATCTGGTACACGAAAACAAAGCCCCCAAAAAAGCACACACCCCCACACAAGCAGTAAAACTGTTATAGGTTATTGGCAAAGATTTTCTCAACAGATAATGCACAGAAGGTGCACAGAGTTGTTTTTCCAAACAGAATTTTTTTTTTTATTGTGTTTATTTTAGCCTCTCATCAGGATCACTCACCTCGAGATCCTTGACGTTCCAGATCCTAAACACACAGAGCGTATCAGCTTTTTCTCTTTGAGGATAAAACCAGCATGAGTAGTATTTTCTCACCAGCAAGGTGATCCAGAAACATAGCATACTTTATCATCTTTTGTCATGTTTCAACCCAAAACATGCATGTATTTTAGTTAATGCAGATGAGATGGAAAAGGAAAAGGGGAAAGTTTGATAAAACTTGGCTGGAGTTCAAGGTTTTTGGAATAAGAAGGTGTCGTACTAAGAAGGTGGAGGGGTTTAGGCTTGGTCTTTCCCCAAAAATATTATTTTATAATCCCTCCTATTGGAATTTTACATTATAAACCAACAAAAAGTATGTAAAAGCATCCATTATTTCAAAAAGTTTTCAAAAACAAATATGAAAATGTTATGATGTTGCCATCTTTACTCTTGTATGTTTAAATAAAAAGTACAATATATCCAATTTCCTTCAGAATTCACCTAAACAGAAAATACACCTATATCTAATTTATACTCTGTGAAGGCATTGGGATTCATAAACAATAGTGTTTTAGGAGAAGTTGTTGAGCAAACAGCATCACAAAGACTAATTTATACATCATAGATGTCAAGAATAAAGTTGTGGAAAATGCATGTAAAATGCCACAAATGGTGGAAAATTAATTGTACAAAAAAATCTGCAGCAAAAGCTGGATTTACATAGTAATTCTGGGATCCTAAAAGTAAATAGACACTTTTTTTTTCTTAAATTTTTCAATTTGTAAAAAATATTGGCAAAATTGCATCTGTTTCCTTCCACTTGTTTGTGTTGCTAAGTAAAATAAAATGCCAACCAAAATACATTAAAGTTCTTGGTTTTAATTGGCAAGTACTATATTAGCAGCAGCTGGATATGCAATGTTTATTGAAGTTTAACTTATTGTGTAAATTGGCCAGAAGAAAATTTAAAGAAGAAAATGAAAGAAGTCGGATTATTAAGCAGACTGTGCTTCGGCGTGCTTCCAACTAGCATGCATTCCGATGCAACTTCGTACTCCTACGGCTTTCCCTCTCTCCAGAACAGCTACTGACAGCTCCTGCTGTGGTTTAGGAAAGCCTCTCCTGCCACTGCTGCAGACACCAGCTGAACCTGTTGGACTGCGAAGTGGAAAAACAGATAATCCAAACAGAGGAGAGGAGATGAGACATCAGCCACAGTCTCCTCCTCCAGAGCTCAACAGTCAAGATGTCGAGCAAGCTTGTGTTGAGCAGCCCAGAGCGCTGAAACACAGAGCACCGTCTTCACAACCATAAGCTACACAATACTCAGCTATATATAAAGGCTACATGTATACTCATTGAACTTGGTTCATATGTAAAACATTCCAGTTTGTGGAATGCTCTTGCAATCAAGATAAAAAAACAAGCAAAAAAAAACAAAAAACGACCCAGTGGAGTTGGTCTGATTGGCGTGTAATGTCGACACATCTCGTGTAAAAACGTGTATGTGAAGGTTATAGTACAGTGGAGTGAAGTCGTAGTGTTATTACTCAATTTCACATTTTTTTTTAAATTGAGCCTTAATTGATGATATCGCATTTAATTTCAAATGAGGACGTGTTGCTTTTTGACCGAGTCAGACATCACAGCATCAGCAGCAGCATTCTGAATTGTCCCGTTATCCCACACTAACCCATACGGTTTCATTTAATGTGTGAGGATCTGTATGGCAGGAATACGTTGCCAGTGTTACTATCAAAGAAGAATTATTTATGGTCGGGTGAAGATGTCTTGCTGAGAAAGGTTTGCAGGCAACATCACCCTGTCAACACTCATACAGTGTAAGGGAGGAACATGCAGTTGCTTGTGGTCACTCTTCACTGGTATATCTGCCTATGAAATTTAATGTACTTTAATTGTAAGAATCAGTCATTATCTCTAATTTAGAAGGCTAAATATATATATTGATATTTATCCTTCAGTCAAGTATTTAAACATTGCAAACTACTATGTAGGAGTTTTAGGATCAAAGCTACGAATGACCAGGAAAATTTAAATAAACTCCAAACAATGTTGTTCAGTACAAACAAATGTCATCATTTCCCATGATGACATTTGTTGATTCCAAGCTGGTTACATTTAATGTTTTGAAACAGAATATGTATTGCTCATAATTTTTATTTCATACTGCTTTATACCCTTGCTTCAAAAAAGTGATTTTTAAACCAATTAAATACATTATTCATTCCATCAGAGTAAGATTTTACAATAGTCATGTTTTTATTGACTATTTTAGCAGATTCCAACCAGTTCTATTTTATTTTGTTTAAAAAAGAAACGTTTTATTCCTTAACAGTGGCTTTCTCTTAGAATAACAGAGATTTAGTTTTATTTTTGTGAAGGTGACATTCAGCTTGGCTGCATAATCACACACCAATCATTTGAGAATCTACTAAATCCACCCGAGGTTTCTTGCATTTTAAACACACATTTGGTTTTGCCACTGATAATCTTACGAGTCATTCTAGCAGTTTTCTTTCAGCCCGGCAGACCTGAGCTTTAACCGCTTTAAAGTAGAACAAATATAATTTTCTTCCGCACTTTTGGTTTACATTAGCATTCAGAGAAGTAGCCCGGTGTTTTGACCGTCCACGGTTACTGATTACTGAGACAAGAGTCGGAATATTTATCATGCTTTGAAATTTGCATCCCCTGACCTTTTCTAATGATCCAGGATTAGACCCAACAAGTTAATTAAGGCCAGAGGTTTCGCATCACTTGGGATACTCACATATTTTCATAGTATCACTTTCTTATTTAAAAGAAAAATACAACTTGAAGATTTCTATAAATGCGGAATATAAAAATGTATCTTGAACTAACTGCTATTGAATATCAATTCATCCTCGCTCTGTACTTTTATAACCCTAACACTAACACTTATTCTCAGTCCAAGTAAAGACATGTAAAAATATTGTAAACAAATTCAAATGTATTTATTTAGTTGGTCAAAATATGTCAAATTACTAAGTACTTGCTTTTAATAAGTTCATTGGTGCCACTTTTGTTGGCACCTGTAACAATTCCTATAAATTAGATTTAAATAAACCTTTTTTAATGTAGACTTCCCTTCTTGAAACTTTACCAAGATTGTCATACTACCTGTCTGTTTCATTGATAAATACAGCGTGTTCCATAAGCTGCTTTTCAGAACTGAAAAAGCAAGAGAATATCCCAATGAAGTAAGGATGACATATTTCAAACTGTGCAAATCAGATAATCAGTAAGAAATGGCTAATTGCACAAAATTGCCTATATCTGCAGTCAGAACAATGACTTTTTTTATAGGTCTATTCTATTTAATACCTAATCTATTTATAGCTTTAAAATAGAGGACATTAAAGTTTGATACAATGACAAAAGATCTTTAATATGTTTTGAATCCAAAAACCTACCTAATAGAATGCATGACAGTATCAACACTTTAAACATTTTTTAAGTAAAACTGAAATACAAAGGACTCACAGTGAGACTTTTAATAAATGAAGCATCCAAAACATATACTAACACAGATATTTTTTTATAACAAAATCAACAGGGTGAGCGAAAGAGAAGAGTGCACAAGACACAACCAAGGTTGAGATGATCTAGGGCAGTGGTTCATATTTTTTTTATAGTAAATAACGCTTCAGTGGATCGTTTTCCATGTGCCTCTGGAGAGATGGTAGCAAAACAGGGCTTCGATTTTTTCGCCTTCAGTTAATATCCTTACGCGTAAAGCTATGACATTAAGACAATAAAAGTAACTCCTGTGATACTTGTAAGATAATTGGAGAACCACAAATTTAGGGAAATGGTGTCCTTTGGGGAAATGGGGCTTGTACATGTAAAATATAGAGAGATGGTGCGCTATTAAGTGTGGCATCTGTGATTTAGATTTTTTTGTGTGATTCTTTTCTGAATAAATAGACGTTTACACATTTTAACAAGCAATACCATAAAAATAGGGTGTTGTAATTTGGTCAGTAAAACAGTAGAATGTAATTTTTACAAACCCACATTTGTGTGAGTCTTTTAGGATTAGAGGACATCATAACACAGTATAAGGCAGGCAATGACTCACAAAATAACAAGATCGAAGGCAATAACCCGCCACATGACTTGCATTATTGCTATGGCATTTCATGAGACCAGGAGGGCAATTAAAGAAAAAAAAAAAAATAACAGAATCTCCTGGTGCTTGCTTCACATGCTTATGAAACACATTATACCAGCATAAAGTAAGACCTTACTACCATTTGCAGACCTTAGTGTCTTTTACTTTATTACTTCTAATGCTGATCTGTTCTCCTGTTTGTACTCCAAAAAAAACATATTTCTGGAAAACAAGAAAAGAAACAACAAATTAATAAATGTTTTATTAGAAAGGCGTGACGGAACAGTGCACTAAATTTTTCAGTTTCAAGTGAGCATTTCAAGACTAATTATTCAGTGTCTTTTTCTTCAACCAGAACAAGTGTATTTTCATTCCACTTCCTTAAAATGGAATATATATATATATATATACATATATATATATGTGTGTGTGTATATATATATATATATATATATATATATAAAATTCTATATATAATTTTTTTCTTATTGGTTAAGAAAAAAAAAGGTTTTAATGCAGGCTTCCTTCTGAGCTCCTAAGAAGCGTCAGAGTCTCACACACCATCACTAAGCCACTGATTGATGAGCTTTCAGCGGTGTGAAGGTGTATTGAGCAGAAGACAGAGTGAGCAGAGGGCAAGTAGTACCGTGACTTATCTGTTCCTGCCTGAGCAGACTGTGATATACATGCGAAGATGAAATCTTGTGTAGGGGGACTCAAAGACACCACTGCCCGACTGTTACCAACTCTAATTAGCTTTTCCACCAGGACTTCATTTCACATGGTCTTTTTTGTTAGATTGACACTCTCGGGTAGAAGGAAGAGAGGTCTAATATTACCTGGATGTGATTAGTGTGGTCCCTGTTACGGAACCTCGAGGGTCTTTGAGGACAGTACTAAATCTGAGTTTTTACTGGTAACCCTCGTGATTAAAGACATCTGTCACTGAAAGGTTTTGGCTTCTTTACCTACACTTCTTGTTAGTGAAAATCTCTCTCTTGTCCAGGTATTGTATGGAGGCTCACACATGGGTATACACTCACCTAAGGTTACACACAAGCCAACAATATTTGTTGCGATCAGTTAAGAAGAGTTGATATATTTTAAAACGGGGCTGGAGTCAATGGTTGACAAAGACCATTCCAGAAGCTTATTGTTAGCATCTTTTATCCATTGGAAAACCTTTTTATGGTTATTTGACCTGATTGTGCTATTGAAACATCCAATCATAACACATTTTAAACCATCTGATCCAAACTGTTACCCTCAGAGAAGTGTGAACTGTTCAAGTTATTGAAAACACAGGAATCACCGAGACCTAAGCCTTTCATATACTGGAATATGCTGGAACACCAATGTCTGTAAACTTGAGGCAAGTTTTACATTTTCATGGACTAAAAAGATGTTCCAAACTGGAGCATTTCAAGCTGTACTAGAATTTATAATTGCCTACACAGGCAAGTCAAATACCTTCTTGATACATGACCACAACGGCAAAACAATATTTAAAGCAGTCAGTTTGAGGCTTTCAAACCAGTGTACCAAATGTCAAGAAGTGAGATGGCAGCATTATGCTGTGGGTCTCTTTTGCAGCAAGTGATAATGGTGATTAAGACAAAGTAAAAGGGATAAACAAAGACACAGACTGCCTTCATGTATTTTTTAACTTCAACTCAACTCAACAGCAGTAGGGTTGGTCAAAACACATTGAAACTGGTTTTAAAATAAATAAAGAAGGCTAAAAATAAACTTCATTATATCTTTTTCTGAACTTAGAGGAAATGTCGTTGTCTAATATTAAATCAGACTGAAAATTTGGGTTAGTTAGGATTACTGAATTATTTATATTTACCAAATGCTTCGAAAACCTACAAGACATTTTGTAGACATTGAAATAAATGTTCAGCAAACACAAAAGTTTCAATACATTTTCTCAGTTTGGTTAAGCGACCTCTTTTTGAGTAAAATGATTTGGTAAACTTTCCAGAAGCTTCACACAGCAGCCTTTTGCCCATTCCTCCTGACAAAACTGCCAAAGCTGCATTGGTTGCCTCTTCATCTCTGATCATAAATTATTTATGTGACTCCAATCAAGGTTTTGTGATGGTTACTTCAAAACATAGATTTAGTTTTCCAGAAGACACTGAAACTCATTTGGCTGTGTGCTCAGGGTCAGGATTCCTTTTGAACGCCAACCTGCTGATACGTTAGCTTATTTGTGAAGCGGACCAGTCATTTCTGCATCGAAACACTCCTGCTACATAAGTCCACCACCACCGCACCTTTACAGTCGGGGTAATGATCACAAGCTTGCAAGATTTTTGCCTTTTTTTGGTCACACATTACAATAACAAGTAAAGTCAAACTGCACATTTTTAGTTTAGATTTTAACATCTTCAAAAAGTTTTTGGAAATTGGGAGAGATCGCTTACTAATTTCTGAGTAGAAGCTTTCAATAGCCAGGTTGCACAAAAGGAGGAGAGATTTTTCTCTCTAAAGACAGCTTCTCAGACACATGGGGGTAAGTGTGGGAAATGTGTCTTGATGTCTTCTCACGCGTTTGTTAAACTGCAGAAATGAAGATGAGCGTTGATTTTAGGGTACCATTTAAGAGCTGTCAAATTTCTCTCGAACAACCTGAGCAGCATAAGCTGAACATTTTGAAGAAAAGCTGGTACTTGATGGTGAAATATGTGATTGACTGTGCTGCTATCAGCAGGCACGCTGCACTAAAGTGAGGGGAAGAAATTACCGCCTGAGAAGGAATGAGAGCAGAAGATGACAGAAAATTATTTAAAAGCAGATTCAAAATATTGCCTCTCACATAATGGTGATGCTCCAACTTCTATTGCTGCACTGCTTCTCCAGAGTTGGGTTTAATGTTTTAACAGACCTAACCAAAACCTGTAAATTAGTAATAAGACATTGAACTAGATGATTTTCCTGGATAATAAATGATTCTATGGGAATTATGTTGAAAATGCCCTCATGATGCTTCTGAGTTGAATGTCTGACTCATAAATTTGCGAAGACAGGTAGCACAGACAGAAGGTCCTTTTCTGGAAGTCCTAACAGCCTATAAATCTCTGTTTTATTAATGTACTCCATCATCTTGTGAATTTTCTGAACTCATTGCCTCTTAAATTTGACACTTAGTTTTGATTGGAGAGTCAATTCATGTCCCGAAGTCATGTTTTAACGATTTTGTTTTAATCTGCAACTCAGAATTTCTAGGATTTTTACTCGTACATTTGAAAGAGCAACATGAAAATGAAAACCTCAACAGTTTTTTTTCCCTGTGACTTGGGTACACAAAGACATCGTTGCAATAAGCCACACATAAAATAATTAAATGCTTAGAATTTCAGTTTTTCAGCCCAATTAAAGTTTAATTTGGAGCTTGAAAATCAATTTACTCACATGCACAAGCCACAACATGAAATCAAAGCAATATGTGTTTGCTTTTCAGCGTGTTTCACTCATCCTCCAAATCAAATAAGTGGATCAGATGCAGAAAAGAGTGGAGCTAAATGAATATCTGCTTGCAGGCTTGCAGAAGCACTGATTCGGTAAACAAGTAAACATAGTTTTAGTAGTAGAGAGGATGTTAGATAATCAAGCAAGAGAGAGTTTGGGAGTGTAGATAACTTCACTGCAACCAAATGAAAAATGTATTTAAATAACAGAAAAGATTAACTAAACTGAGCTTTAGCATTCAAGACAAAGGCAAACTAACTTCTTTGGCAAATTCTGATGTGGTTCTCATTTTTCTGTAATGCCAGGATGCATTCATTCGTATTGCCGTTTATCCTTACAGGGTCGAGGAGGGCCTGGTGATTATCTCCACCGGTCACAGAGTGAGAGGCGGTTATTATTAAACTGACAGGGGAAGCAGGAGTACCTGGAGAAAACCCATGCACTGCAGGAAACAAAGCCAGGATGATCTCTATGCTTCCTCTGTTCTGAAGATGAAATGATGAAAATAACTCAGTCCATCCATCCATCCATCTTGACACGTCTATGTCTGAAGTTGTTATAAATATTTATGATCAAATGACTTCTATCATCTTTTTCCAGAACAGATCTTTTGAACATTTCCAAATATTAACAATCAATCAGGGCTAAATAAGGTCACTGACTGGCCAAACGCAAACTGTCACAAAAAGAAATTCAGCTTAGCAACGAGCTGCAGGTGCATGTAAGGTATTATTGTGCGCAAGAACCCACCAAGGAGGATGTTTTTTTTTTTTTTTTTTACTTTTCTTGTACACCTTCCTTTTTGTTTCCCCCGTTGTATGTCTGTCATCGGCACAAGATGCAATTAGAAAACCCACAAGCACAGCCAGGTTCAGACTCAGTTTACTGATGGAGTTAATCTTAACAAAGGTGCCAAAAAGTAGGACAAGGCTGTCAGTTTGAGAGAAGATGATATCAGAAGCAGCAGGTAGGCTGTCAGATCTGGTGCTTCAGCCCTCTGGCGTTGTAGTGATAGATTTACACTCGCCTCACTTTCTGACCTTTTTCATTCTTACCACAGAAGCTGCGGACGCCCACATTTTTCTGTCCTTTCATTTCAGCCTCCCTCTCTCCTCTCATCCTGCTGACTCTCTCTTCCAGAACCCATAAGCAGTACAAAGATTCCCAAGTGGGTCTTTTGCACATCTTTTTGTTCATTAGAGAAGAGCCTGATCTGATTTGACCGCTGAGCTCCGCTGGATGAAGAAGAAAAGAGAAGGAAGCATAGAAGAGTTAATTCACCCTTACTTTTTGTCTTTTGTTCTACATAGCTCTTTATAAGAGAAATCATAGACTATTTTTTCTTCCTGGAACGCCAGTCTGGGCTGGAAAACTGAGAAACACTTGACTCTGTGGTTCTTTGTAACCTCTCAGGCTTTTCTAGGAAGTATCAAAAGCAAAAAGATTTTCTGTCTTGGTTTAAATCTTTTAAATGTTTTATATCTTTTTTTTAATTCCCTCTGCTCTGTTACATGATCCAAAATTGCAATCGTTTGCCACTCATCCTTGCACTCTTGCTGTCTTTTTCTCCTTTCTTACCTTTGACGCTCCTCTCTCACTTTAAGCATGGCTTAGTTGGAACTCTCCTCCCAGCACCAGTGACCCAATTACTCTAAGTTGTCCGTCCATGGTAGGAGGTAGCGGTGTCCCTCCCTGGAGACCTATCCTGCAGCACACAGACGATCCATCACTCTTCTCCACCGCCTCCCTCACGCTGCGTTTATTAGTGTCTCTCGCACATAGTCTCTCCCAACACATCCGCAGAACTCTTTAAATGGGCTCTAAAGCAGACATCTGCATCAATAAAACACAGATGCATGCATAAGTAAACATATTCCAGGGTTTTAATGTGTACGCATTTAAATAGTGTCATACAGGTGCTGTTAGATGATTACTGGTGGGCATTTGACACTTGTTCGCAAATATTTCTTTTTGCTCTGACACCCCGTCACACCTCCACTTCTCGTTTGTATAATCCTGTTTGGGCTTCTCACAATCCTGTCATTGGGATTTAATGAAGGGGGAGGCGTCGCAAAGTCGGTGCGACACCATTAATTTGCAAAAGTCACCTTCCTCCGCTGCTAGTGATGGGGAAAAAAAATACCTGTTGTAAATAGATGCTGGCAGGTGAGATAGCCCATAAAGTATCTTCATTAATCTGTTTACAAGAAAGTTGGTGACAGAAATCGGTCACAACTGAAGTACTATAGGATTCATTTCAGAGTTCTTATATGAAGAACATTATCATTAGTTGTGCTGTAATGTTTTTAATCAGTATTTTGAATCTTTAAAAAATGCCAAATCATGTGCAGGTCTCCTGTGCATACATTAAATAAAAGGACAAACCAAATGATCCATAATCAGAGCTGGAAGTGCCTGAAGTGTTAACCAATGATGCAGGTTTTCTGCAGAGCTAAGATGCCTTAAACATAAACCACTCACCTCATATACGTATCTCTTTAAATTATTTTTTAGATGAGTTTGCCTTCTGCATTATCAGCAGAAGTTCTACTGTCCCCTAAATGCTGTGCTTGTTAGGATCTTGGGTTATTTGAGTTTCTTTTGGGTTTTTGTCATTATTTGTGTTCCTTAACTTCTTTTCTATATCAGCTCTGCCTTGTTTCTATTTTTACTTTAGCTTAATGATTCTATTTGTAGTTTATTTATTGTGTCTAGTCCTTAGTTATTCCTTGTTACTCTAGTTTTATTATGTTTTTTAGGTCTAGTTATACATTAGTTAGTGTGTCCCTTGTACTCTCCCTCGTCCTTGTGGCGTTCTCTCTCTCTCTCTACCCCTCTCCCTCTCTCCTGCAGCCCATTAGCTCATCAGTCCGGGTCTGACTTATGCTGTGTTTCAGTTGTGGCTGGAACTGGGAAAGTCCGACTTTCCAGTTGGATGAATGTAGCTTTAATGCGTTCTGCAATAGGATTTGTGATAGATTGGCTTCTGCACTATAAAACATCCATGAAGGAATGCTGTTGAACATCAAGATCATGCATTTTCAATTAAAGAGCAAGATTTCTTGTGTACTAGCACAGACATTGGAAAGCTCATCCTTAATGCACAGTTTATCTTTCAATCTCACAGTCAGACCTGTCACCGCCCATGAGGTTGCAGTCGGGTTTCTAGCCACTTGCATGTGGATCTATGTAAATCAGCACTTCAGACCTCTTTTAGTTTCTTGTAGCTGTCTGACCTGTTGCTCATAAATGCACAGTATGTGCACCAGATGGACAACTTGTCTGTATTTCGTTTGGTGCTTAGCAAGTAGAGTGCTGTGGACTAATGTAGCTTTGTAGTTAAGTTAGCCTGCTGCGAAAAGGTGGATAAACCATCTGGAGTTCTGAGAGAAATCCTGTGCTCCAGTATATACTCAAAAAGTAAGGAGAGAGAAAAGAAACACAGCTAAAATTGACAAATATGTTTGTTGAACAACCAAATGAATTTTGGGAGGGCACATGATAATATTTACAGTTTATGATTATGTAAACAAATTTTAATCATTTGCATTCTCTTATGTTGCCAACAGTGTAGTGATATTAATGGTTTTATGCTAATTACTATAATTACATGTACAAGCCAAATAGAATCCCTCTGTTGACAGATTGGCACTGAACACCAGATAAAAATTCTTGTTGATCTCATGCCAAACACAATTTTTTTTATTAAAATGAATGTGTGAAATGTGTTTGTTTGTGGTGCAGTTTTGTTTTAGTTTTTCAAAATCTGAAGCAGAGACTATGTATAGGAGTCAGTGTGTTACTGAATCGATGTTCTATTAGAATATTAATCACATATGAATCATCCATGCAGCTGCTTCTATTGGTTTTGTAACTTTTTTTTTCTTTTTCTGCTGTTCTATTTAAGGGCTCATTGAGACAGACTTTTTAAAGCTTAAAATGTCAATATACTCTTAGAAACTTTAACATTTATTTACTTAATTTAAATGCTGTTTTTGTTTTTCATTTAACTAAAATGTTTGTTTCTAATAGGTAATGAGACAGTCGTCTCCCAAATAGACAATGTAGAAGGAGGATTTACTTTGAAAAAAAATGCTGTTTTTTAAATTTATTTATTTATTTTTTTACATTTCATTAAAAAGAAAAAGCATGAAAAAAAAACATTTCATTACCTTCTCAAAAATCTGTGGAAAAATCTGTTTTAAATCCATTTTAATAGCTCACCAGAGTTTCATAAAACTTTTATTGAGATTACTGGCACTGCATGGACAAATACAAATGAATTTGAGAAAATCCACTTGATTACAATAAAAAAAAGTCTCTATTTCATGGGATACTTTAATTAAATTTACAGACTTTTCAAATACATTTAGCAGCTTTGTTCCGCTTCCAAAGTGCATAATTGCATGAATAAAGCATTTACCATTTTAAGTGTGATCGGCCAGAAAAATCAACAAATCATAAATAAATAGAACAGATTTCCTGCCTTGCTTAATCAAACTTTAGAAGTATTGATCCCTGTACAATCCAGACCATATTTCTGACTAAGCAATCTTTGCTAAGCCGCTCAGGCAGGCCTCAGTACATATTTAGCAACAGTTTTAGCAACATGACGTGCAGAAGAAACAGCCCTGTTAACCCACGTCCCAGTGTGTGGCAGTTTGTGGATGTTTGCCTTTCTCAGCATCCAACAACTCTGTCAGATCAGCAAAGGAAGTAAAGCAAATGGGCTATGTTGTGGAAACATGATTATCTCCCAGCTAGAAACTAGACCAGTCAATAAACACTGATGGATCAATGGAGACCACCGGGGACGGAGTTCCATCCCTAATTCTGGGTATTAGTTTAATGATCAGAGCTGCTGACACAGGTTTCGATTGAGTTTAGCCACTACGTCCCGCTGAACCTCCCATGTTTGCAGAACAGGTTCCTACCTCCCTTCCTTTCTCTCCTTTTCCCTGGATGTGTGGGTGTCTATTATTTTCCTGTCTATAATTCTTTATGTGTCACTTTTCTCCTTTCTGTGTGTGGAGTTTCTTGTGTTTCTTGTGGCTTTCAGGCACCACGGTGATTGACAGATGCTGAAAAGGAAGGCAGAAAGGTTATCAGCCCATCTGACAATCAAAGCCTGCTTGAAGCAGCAGCAGCAGCACAAGCCTTGCACAGAAAATGGCCCTGTAATAAGGAGAAAAACACAAAGTGTCGTTTGATGAAGGTTGTTTCTTTTATCCCTTTTACAAACTCATGATATCATGAATTAAAGCTTTTAATAACACGGGAGCAAAACAAATATGCATAGCCGGTTGTAGAATAGAGGCAGGGTTAGCTAAACATAGCTTTAAAGATCATAGGGACATTGTCAAGACAGAAAAACTCTGTTCTTCATGTTAGCTCAGTGTGGCATTTTTCCAAGCAGGTTTATTGGCTGAACCTTGGAAATATTTCCAGCTGAGCATGACGGAGAGTATTTAAGAAGTTTCGACAAAACAATCATTTATTCCTTCCAAAAATAATCTTTCATATTGGATTTTCTGCTGCTCAACCCTTTTTCCCCTCGTCTTGCCTGCCTCACTCTCCCGGACCGTCCATGACTAAGCAGGGGATTTGGCTGTATTCCCTGGTTGTGAGGTTCCTCTGGATAAACATATTGGAATGAAGATTCCCAGATGGTGTTTGACTAGGAAGATGGAGAGTTTTCTTGGTCCACAGAAAATGGAAGTCATCGCATTACTTGTGACTTTTTAAAAGCTTTGAACAAAATGGAAATTGTAGGAATTGTAGGAAAATGATCTGGTGAATTTGATGCTTTCTGACAGATTTTTAAAGATTTCAAACCATTGGAACTACTGTATATTAAATAGTAAGAAACTGTTTAAAATCATAGGTTTTTACAGTCTTGGTACATGTTGCTTCTGGAAACCAGTCAGCATAGCATCATGACTATTATTACCCAAACTAAAATCCAAATTATGTAGTGGATTATAAAAAAGAGCCACTTTTTCATCTCCAATTTCATCTTCATTTGGAGATGAAATTGTAATATTTCATCTCCAAATATTGCAATCTTTAGATGTAATTATGAAGAAGATAACCAAGGATTATTTTTCAATATGAATACAATTCCCTTCACATTTTGGGTTATTTAAGGTTTAACGTGTGGATGTGATTTATTTTTCAGAGTTAAAATAGTTATGTTTGTGGAACAAGAGAAAAAAAACAACCTTTGCTGTGGTAAAGGTTGTACAGTGTTGTCCTTTTGTAGTGTGCTCAGTGTGAGCCAACTGTGTGGCTCGCAATTTACCGAGCAGTACAAGAACTCGCTGATTTATTATTCTTGCATCAAACTTTAAGCCTTGAAGCTTGACAGGATTTTCTTTTTTTGTGAGTGGGCATGTAGCAAGCTCTGCCGGAAGAACATATTACTTTCCATGTAGAATGAGACCAAAAACACGAAAGCACACAAAAAAAATATGGCAGACATAACGGTGTCTTTTTAGTACACATGGAAAGTTTGGCCTGTTGAAAATACATATTCAAAAACAAATAAAAATTTAAAATTGTACTGATCTTGTACCATATAAATGACTACAAGATTTTAGTAGGAAAAGCAACTTGCAACAACTGGACTACTGTGCTTCTAATCTGGTTGGACACAAACTTACAAACTTTTCTAATTTTACTGAGAAGTACTCAGACTTGCATGTACTGATATGAATAAGAGTGCCATATCCTTCCTTTTGATTAATAAAACTATTATATTTGAGAACTATGTTTCAGCAATCCGTTTGAAAAGTCAATATCAACACAGGCACTACAACACAGTGCCTGTGTCAACACAGAAGAAGGAATTATGTTTTACAGGTATTGCTGTTATTGTGTGAGAGTGTAATGAAGTCATTCCTTATCCCTGATACACATGGACTTCAAATTTCAGAAGCGATGCCTCGGTATTCACTTTCCACACCTAAACATGAAGTAGGCTGCATTATTTTCTAAAAAAACATGTTTCTCTGAACTCATCTTTTCAGTACAACAGCTTTCTACATGTTCATTCAAGACACAAACAATAACATTTGGAGTACTGGAGTGACAATGTGTTTAGTCATTCAAATGCTGTTTAAAAGGGCACTCACAAAGAGGTGTAGCTGGTTTTCCAGCATTTGTGCCAATTGCTTCTTTTCATCAGAAAAATGTTACAGGCAGCTATTTTTTTATAGTATTGGAACAGTAAAAGTGTTTTGTAATGTCAGACAGTGCTGCCTTAAACCAGGTTTGCTTAAAGGCATATCTTATTAAGTCAGGCACTACATAGTTGTGAAGCTCTTGATAGACGAGGGCAGAAAACGATTAATATCAATAGAGGATACATTGGTGTAGATTCTAAATTATCCATGTCATTAATCATTAATCTGTAGAGATTAATTAAGGCAACTGGACATCTCATCCAAATGCTCTGAAATTTAGGTTAGAAATATCAGGCTTGTAAGTTGTAATCAGGAACAATGACACTAGTAGAGCAATATCACCCTGATAGGCCATTAGAAACCGCTAACGAGGGCATTGCTGTCACTAATGAAGTCATAAAGGTCATGAAACCATGGCCCTGACCCTCTGTAAAACTCCCTTCAAGTGTCAATGACACTGACAGTCCTGACAAGTTCCCAACAATGTCAGTATGTCTGCTGTTTGGTCATATGTTTCAAGGTGTGAATTCCTGTGCAAAAGAAATGAAATAGAATAGTAGAGCAGTAGAGACACGGCGATTGGTACTTTTCTGTAAAAGATAAGGGTGAGAAATGAACAGAGACCTATCTATTTTTTTTGTGTTTGGCAGCTAAAAGCATAAACCTGCAACTTATTATAACGGAAAGAGATTACCTTAATTAGGAAATGTATTTAAAAAACCCAAACTGAAGAATAAATCCCCAAACTAAGATAAAATGACATCAACAGCTCACTAATGAAGGGAAATATATTTCTGCCAATGAACTGCACTCATTAGGATTTGAATATGAATGTATTTTCTTGTGTGAATATTTTACTAACCACTTCTTTAGATAACCTTTTTGGACCCTGTAAATTTCAATCCACACCAAGACTAAACATATCACTTTACTCTCGTGTAGTCGGAAAGCACACCTGGTGATAGATAACTTCCCTTTTTAAGATTATATGCAATACTTTTTCTCAATAGGAAAGAGATTTGCAGTGTTTTTTTTCTGTTTTGTTTTGTTTTTTTAAGTCTTAAAGTGAAACAAAACTAGTATATAATCAATCCAGTTGGGAGAGGTAGCCTGTGTTTTGTTCGGGTCGACAAGTTTAAAAGTTTCTTCAAAAGTCATCAACTTTGAGGACTGTCCCTGATGCTAATCCTCTCTTCTTTTCAAAGCAGTCCATGTTCTTTTAGTGCTCTGAAACATATCACCATTTCAAACAATCTATGTAGTGCATCCTCAAGGCACAAATTATGTCTCGGAGGCACAGACTGTTTCGGTCACACACCGTGCTGTCTGTAAACACTAACAGATGGCAGCAACAGCAAATGATGGCTGCCTGTTCCCCCAGATCCTCTTCTGGATGAGTCTCTGTGGCATTTCTCTACACCTCTCTGTTCCACCCCACTGTCCGCAGTAAGCCACAGCCTCATTTGTAAAAGGAAAAAGATCTCCCTCTGCACGCTGGGTTCTTCTGTAAGGATAATTAAATAAATGGGAAAGATCATGTGAGCTCCCTCACTTTGATGTTATGAGGAAGTCATGCATTTCTGGTTCCCTGTATTATTCCCATGCTGGGTTGCATATTCCGCATTTGCTTCGGAAACCCTACTTATTATAAAAATGAGAATATGACTTTTGTATGTGACCTTGCATTTATGTGTTCGCCTCTACTCTAAACATATTGCATCTTGTGCACATTTGTGTCTCTGTGCTGAGCACAGAAAGACACAGAATCCATTGACTTACTGCGTTAGACTCCCATCACACACAGTAGCTCCTGTTTTCCCAGCTCCCTCTCTACCTCATTATGGACTCACATAAGATTATCGGTGACATTTAGCCATTATGCTCTGCCACTGTCTTATCCTGCCATGGTCTCCCAAGCATAATAGTCAATGTAAATGAGTAGGTTAAACACTGTGGTAAACTCTGGTATTGACCAGCGAGTATGGATGCAAGGAAGTAAAGGAAGATTCTTGCATAAGTAGATAATGTTAAAGATGAGACTGGGTCAAGCCAGGAAGCCTCTGTAATGTCTGAGATTATTGCTGCACTGGTGGTGACCTAAGAAGGTTTTTCAGGAGGTGCTGAACCCCCTGAAATTTACAAAGTTCATGGCAAAGCATTTAACACACTGCGAGATGATGACCTCAGCATTTAAGGCAGGGGAGCATAAAGCAGCGTGACATTTGTGTCTGAGACACACAACTGCCTTGCTCTGCAACTGAACATGATAATTTCTCTTGTCAGGATGTGATTATCTGCTCCAGGCTCACCCAGTGTCCCCCACCACCTCTTTCCTCCACCTCCCCAATTATGCTGCTCTGAGGGAAAAAGCTATCAGGGTATGAAGGCATGATGCCAGAGCCAGTGTTTAGCCTCCTGGAAACGTGTCCTCTCCCTGGAAGTAGGACAGAAATGTTCTGTCATTGCTCGTTAATGGCGAGTGATTGTGATTTTCGTTACAGGTCTGATGTCTTTGGTCAGATGTTCATTGACCAATTGCAGTAATTCAAAGATGTCAGCTAGTGTGAGACAAAGTAAGACAGAGGAAAAACGGAAGAAAACAGAAAGTAGAAAGGGAGGTGCGACTATGCAGACTTGTCTTAGTCACCATGGCGATCTTTTTAACGCAAATCTGCCATACCTGCTGCTAACATCACTGCTTCACAGGACCATTTACTTTTGTGTCTATACACACACCTTCACAAATAATTTCAGAAAACGGTGTAATCTCTATGTAGTGTATGAGTGAATCTTTTCAGTCAGCCAGTTTTAATGTACCTTGAGTGCGTGCAGTAATTATGTTTGAGAGCTGATGTTTGGCATAAAAAAGCTGCTTAAAGGGGAGTATTCAGACACCTCTGTGTAATAATTACTTTGAATTATTGCAACATTTTGAACTAAAAAGGCCCTGCTGTCTGCATCCGTGTTTTTCTGAGTGTTTCAACATGTTTGAAAGGATAAGCCTTCAGGGCAGATTACAGAACCTAATAATTTTTTCTTAATTTTCCCCTATTGTGGCACTGATGCTTTTGTGCTCAAGAGTTTGTATCTGGTAAAAGAGAAGATATGTCAGTTCAGAGTTGGGCAGAATGACCGGTGGCTAGTGCCTGAGGGTGGGTGACGTCTGTGCAGCGTGGCAAACTGAAACAAAACACCTGAGGATACTTAGTCTGAGTCATCGAATGTGAAATAAGCCTGCTGATTGGCTGGCTTCTTTGAACACTATTCTCAATTCCTGCTGTGCCATTCCCTTTTAAAACAGGGTTTGCAATGATTAATACATATGGAACGTTGCCCATTTTGGCAAAGATGTAGTTCCTGAAGCCTACAAACATTATATTTTCAACCTTGACTAAATGTTTTGCCAAAAGTCTCTAACAAAAATACTTTCTTCTGTCACCATTTACCAGACCATGTGAGCTGGTCATAAATTGCCTAAAAAAGATTGACTGGTCAAGAAAAATTGTAAGTAAGCCAAAGTATGCAGCCCATAATATAATATGGCTGAATTCTTTATAAATTTACTGGTTTCAAAAAATCAACACAGATTTTAACACAGCAAACGGCAGATAGTTATCATGCAAAACATAAGGGCAAATATATATATATATATATATATATAGATGCATCAACACTTGAAACTCTTCCACAGATATTCTTCAGCATCTATTTTATAGGAGAAGCTGGAAAAAAGTCAAAAGGACTAAAAGAAAAAAGTTGTCAAAATGCCTCAGTGCATAACATAATGGCCAGATAAAAATAGAGATAGCAAATGTAGCTTCACTTTCAGTTTATGAAGTGCACAATATTTAATTTTTTTTAATTTATGTAATGAAGATGATAAAGTCAGGTGAATTGTTGACAACAGTAACTTGGAGACCTGACAAACTGGAACGCTATCCAGTGATTTAAAAGCGTCCTGTGGCGAGTGACAAAATATGGTGTATTTTAGGGAGCATTCACACCAGGAAAGTCCTTTGGTCTGATTGTTAGGTTTGGTCCAAGAGCGGACTTTTTTTTTTTTTTTTTGCAAGAAGAATATAATTTGTAAACAAACCCATGTTTACAAACAATCACGGAGAACAGACCAGGAAAAACCTACTCTGGAAGTCCTTACTGCGTTTCCATTGAGCTTATTTGTGCTTTTATTACAACTGCGAAACCATTTTAAATGTCATGAGCAGCTTATTCAACATGTTCTGGCAGCTGCTTATGCAAGAAATGCAACCATATGTATGCATGTCTGCTTACATGTCATTGTATAATGTGAAAGCTGTTATTTCTTTACATACTGGCAATAGATGTAAAGAAAGTTAGTTTAATTACTTGGTCCTCGTAATATAAAGCTGTTTGGTTGTGGTGATTTGCCACATATTTACTGTTGCCATCAGATTGTTCATTTTAAATGGCTCATAAGTTTCTTTTATTTGCATGTGTGTTTATGCTGGTAGGTTCCATCTCATTTTGTGTATGAGACATCTGGTAATATTCTTCCTCCTGTATTCTCATCTCCTCATCAAACTGGAATTTTGTTTCCGCTGTTATTTTATTACATTCGTAGCACGAGGTTGTTTTACACTAGTTAGAAAACACATTACGTTGTGCTGCATTTAGTTTGGAAACTCTGCTCTCGTTTCCCCGTCTCCTTCCTGTAGCGGAGCGACAATCTGTCCACCAGAGTCCCGCCTCCTCTCCAGAATTAATCAGTTGTATAATTGCCTGAATAATGAAATAACCGTCTACTGTAGAACTCCTGTGTCTGCTCTTAAAATCTCTTGTTCAGTCTAACAATGTTACCGCTTACATTTTTATAGATTTCTACAGAAAAAAAAAAACAGCTTGCTGCTTTACTGAATTGTTTTAATGTGACTATGTGACACAGAAACCATTTGCTTAAAATGTGCTTAAGCCAATCAACAAAAGAATAAATAAATAAAAGCTGAACTTATTTTTCAACCTTGTGTCAGAAATCAAATTTTTTGGATAAATGTCAGTTTTCATTGTTAGTTTTGTCAGACTAACCGGTTTCCATGTGTAGTCTATTTCGACTGAAGTGTCCTACAAATGTGTTATGTGTACTTTGACACTCAAGACAAAGGATCTATATGAAAACGTAGACTCGTATGGTACCTGACAGGAGAACTCTCAACAGGCCCTCGTCACCTTGAACAACTCCTGCAGCAATGTAATTCTCTGGGCTCTGCAGCTCTGTTGTTTGTACTTTAGTGAAGGTGTTGTTTTGGCCTTAAGGGATACCAAAAGGCTAAGTACACACATACCCTCCCAACCTCCACATACACATACACACCCATGGGTGTACTTAATGTAAACAGAGCTCAGTCCGACAGGCCATGAAAATGTCAGCCAAGAAGGGATGCTTTTTGAGCTTTGAAAATGCTCCAGTGAAATTCATAAACACACCATTAAATTAATGATGACGCTGTCAGAAGCAGCTCACCTCTCAAGCCACTGTATCCAGGCAAAGCTCTCTTCAAATCACGCCTTTTTGTCATTTCTTTAGGTCGCACAGGGAATTAGACACAGATAGCCGTAAAAAGTAGAAAGGCATGCCCTTTTTTCTTTCAAAACATGGCTAGCCAAAGCAGGTTATTTGAACTGCACCATCAGTATTTCCTTTTCATTTTTGGGCAACATTCACACTTCTGTTTCCAGTCACCAGTAATGTATCAGAAGGAGATTGACAGTGTAAGAAAACATGTATGTGGTTCTTGGCTTGTGAAAATTCTCTCATTAAGTTAGTGGAAGAAGGATAAAATGTAATGTATTGGAGAGCAGTGGGAAACATTTTGATGTACTGACCTACCAATTGGATCCTAAATGCCCATGCAATTGGAGAATAATATGTTTAAGCTCAATAAGGCTGTTTATGAGATGATAAAATAATTAAGATCATTTGTGTTAAAAAGACGACATTTACTCGTCCTTCTCTGTCAGGTACTTATGTTGTCATGACAACCTGGTTGCAAAGGAGGAAAAAAATTGATTTCTTGATGGTACTGGTGGCTGCCAAAATTACTCGCATGAGAAATGTGTTCTATGTGGCAGAGTCAAGTAAGCTCCATCACGCTCTGGGAGATTTTTCTCCTATACAGCAATGGACCTTCAAGTTGCACAGGGGCATCAAGCTGGGGCTGGCTAATTGGAAATGTTGTAGTGGTCATCCCTGTTGACTGAGAATCTCTGTTTCCTGCAGTGACGACTGGCTCTTCCAGCAAAACAATGCTGCAGTTCACAGAACACGTCTGGTTCCAGACTATGAATGCCCTTCGTGGATCCATTTCAATCACTTGGGGCAAAAAGAAAAGTTGGATAAAGACACCTTAAAGCAGCTGAACTGTTTACTGCTGAATCATATTTTAGAACAATTTCAGTTCTGTATTATGTTTTTATAGGACTATAGTGTTAAACTTTCGATCAACTAATGAATTGTTTTTTGGCTTAAAATCAATTTTAAGCAGTTTCCCTTTGTGCTATGGTCAAAAAAATCTGACTGAAGCCCTTTGACAGCATTGTTTTGAAAGACCTTTCCTCAATAATGACTCCTTTGTCACTCTCACCTAGTTTGTGGAGCGCATTGTATTTGCTTTTAGTTCAAGATCTGCGAATACCAATAGAACTACCATGCTCAGTGTATGTAAAGTAAATGTGATGTACTGGTACATTAAAACTTTTACCAAATTATTATTTTAATTAATGTCTTTAATTATTCAATATCAACGTAATCTAGTCTTCAGCAGCTCTGATTTCCTCCTATATTTTTTAGAAACAGGAAAAAGCTACCATTTACAGAAATACATCAAACTATCATAAAACACATGGCCTCCTACTTTTCACATCAAACAAGGATTTAAAAAGCCTTTTTTTGGTGACTTCTACCATTAAAATCTCTCGTAAGTGAGCTGCTGCTGCTGCTGCTCCTTTAAATGTTCTAGCTGCAACACGGAGAGACGAGTTTCAAAACAGAAGAATCCTGCAGCAGTTACAATTGCGGTGATTCTACAAAAGCAGAATATTTCAATTCCTGCTTCTGGAAATGCAAGTAAAGCTTTTGAGATCTGTAACAAAAGAGCAGAGGAGAATGAATGGAATTGAAAATCTTCCAAATGTCTTATTTCATGTACTGTTGGCAATCTGCATTTATGTTTTGTGTTCATATTGATATTTTTGCTGTTTGATGATCTGCATCTGAATTTGGATTTCAAAAGAGAAGAGAAGCAGAAAGGCAGAAAGATAAAATAGGGAAAATGTTTTAACCAAACTGCAAGAGAATCTATCTTTTTGTATCTTTGGAAAGTCATGACAGGAATGCTTAGCACATGTACTTTCTTTCTGCTATCTGCCTAAGAGAACAACTCCACCCGAAACCCCAAAGACTGACATTTTCAGGAGCTTACAATTTTTTGCTGTTGAGGCGATATGGTAACAGAGATAGAGGGTTCTGTTGCAGCTCATTGCCCAATGTCAATAGACAATTAGGCATTTACTGGATTCTACCCGCAAGCTAATTAGAGCTATGTAATTAGTAGAGGGAGAATCTTAAGTGTTCTCAAATGGAGCTCCAGATATCCACTTATGAAGTGCTGTGCTGTACGCTGGCCTGACAATCCAATCACAACTCCAACGACACCAAGACAAGCACTAAAGGTGCTTGAAAATGCTCAACTTGGCACTGAGTCTGGATAAGAGGTGTTCAATAGTAACAAGCTGCTACTTGAGTCTGTACGGCATGCACTTTTTTTCCATTAAAAAGAATCTCTGCTGCAGAACAGGGGGTTAGTAACAAGCCACATGACACTGGGATTCTTCAGCTGAAATATTTGCTGCCACAGTGAAGAGATTTATTGTTATTGTGGTAATTCCTTGGTGCTGTGACTTCCTGCATATTGGGTCAACTGCCACTCATTATTGGTCATCCAGAATCATAGAGTGATCATACGTCCTTGTGTGTTTGTGATTTCTCTCCCTCTCTTTCCTTCCCATTCCTTTGCTACATGCTGGTTTGTTATCACCTCAAGTCATTGTCCTGATTTCAGGGATTTTCTTGACCCAAAGGCAAAAATGTTCTTAAAAGGTAAAAAGTTTATTTACAGATTGGCTCCAGGAAATGTGTGATGACTGAGGTCCGACTCAGTCATCAGATATTGATACAGTAATATCTGGAGGGCAGAGAGGAGTGATTAGGATTGAGAATCTGTGGCTTGACCTAAAAATTGATGTTTAAAGATACTTGATATCCAATGATATCCAATCTGATTTGGCTTGACTTATTGACTGGAAAGAATTTAACCTCAAGATGTACAAAACTGGTAAAGAGGTACACCCAAAATGAAACAAAGTACTGATCCAGGGAAATAAAAATATAGACTCTTGATGCTTTCTTAGTTGAAAAAAAAAAAAAAAGGAAAACTATTTACTATTTTTCTTCCATATCACAATAATGAACCATCGTCTGTTGGTCTATCACCAAAACTCAAAATAAAATGCACTGAAGTGTATGGTAATGCTGTGAAAAAATAAATCATAGAGCATTATTACTTTTGCAAACCACTGTACCTGTCTGCCTTCAGCCTCAGTCATCTCTGAATCATCCATTACTCCCTCTGCAGTGCTGACCTTCAAAACCCCAGTAAGACTAAATCCATTACTCACAAACTCAATTTACCTCAGAGCTAAACTAATCCAAATCTTCTTCTCCTTGGATCATTTCTTGGGTCACTGGCTTCTTATCTTCCACAATGTGTAGAATAAACTTCATGATAATTTTAGTCTCTACTTCTCTGAGGTAGTCTTTCATAACTCCTAAATCATGACAATTGGTGTCAGTATGATTCTGTCGCTGTGATGGTGCGTTAATTTTTCCAGCAGTCAGTGAACAGGATGGACAGGTTCCAAGTCC
The DNA here is from genome assembly GCA_903066815.1 of Brachyrhaphis roseni. Classification (NCBI taxonomy): domain Eukaryota; kingdom Metazoa; phylum Chordata; class Actinopteri; order Cyprinodontiformes; family Poeciliidae; genus Brachyrhaphis; species Brachyrhaphis roseni. Next base: position 67,612 of record CAEFZY010036604.1, read on the forward strand.
ATCCTGTTCACAGACTGCTGGGAAAAGCTGCAGTCCCTAAGGGAGACTGAACCGAGTGAAGACAGTGTGAATGGTATGAACCTTTATACCACAACAAAAACAAGACAAAACTGAAGGTCATGCACAACACAAAATACATTTTCAAAATTCGAGTTAAAAGCATTTGAACTTTTCTCAGTCAGTAATCTTCCTGACCAGTGTCCTTGTAAACAACTGGCAGCAGCTGAGTAAATGACTTTTTGACCAGTCAAGACTCAGCTTTATAAAATTACATATTCAGTTTATGCATCTTCTTCTTACCTCGTCTGATCTCCCAGCTCTTCTTTCTTTTTTAGACTCCCACCCTTTCCTCTTTCCCATGAGTTTTCTTTCAGAAATGCCTTTTTCGTGCTGACGGACTTCAAGCTGTGATGCAAGAGTTTTCTAAAGTCTGGTATGTCTCTTTGGATCTATCTCTCCTTTACATCTCACCATCCACCCAAACTCCTCCGTGTGAAGTGCACAAATCAACAATTCAGTCACATCTATGCCTTGCTCTCCACGTCCTGCCTATCAGTCAGGGGGCCCAAAATGGCAAATTCAGGCCAAATGGGCTGCCAGCTGTCCGTCAAGCATCATTTTCTTGACAGCAGCGGATGAATGGATGGTGAAACCTGTATTGATCACAACGTAATAACAACAGTGATATCTACATTTAACATGTTTCTTGAACATATTAAAGAGAATTCTCATCAGTGTGATCAGAAAAAATGTAAATAAATAATCATTTAAACTACTTGGGGGTGGGGAGAAATATTATGAGCTTCCAAAGTCTGTTTTCCAGTGTTTCTTCCTTCTCATGTTGTTCTTTGTTCATATTTAAAACCCACTCAATAAAAACTTCTTTACAAAAGTAACCCATTTACAACATATACATCAAATTACATCAAAATACAACAATTTTGAAAACAGGGCCCAGCTTTTATAACACTTTGCACAGTTCCACAATTTTTTATTTCATCGTCAGCATTTGTGAGAAAAAAAACTGTACAGGCCTCCATGAAACTAATCCTAATCTCACGTCAGTCACCTGCACCAGGTGGGAGCTGTTTTGGACAAGCAGTAATATAATTCTGTTAAAATTTTTTACAGATAGATAGATACTTTATTGATCCCCAGGGGGAAATTCAAGGTCCCAGCAGCTTAAGACATTACACACAACAATCACTACAGATCACACAGTATATTATAATATTTGCATAAAGTTGATGGACTATGCAGAGGAGTCCTCTTCCCTCCTGCCCTTCAGTGATGCATTGTAAAGTAGTATGGCCTTTGGTACAAAAGACTTCCTTAGTCTGTCAGTGGGTTTTACTAGATATCATATGGTCATGTCATTTAAAGTGGATCTTTTTTCTTTGTGGCACGTAATACCTAAGATGTTAAAATAATTTCTTTCAAAAGTTCAATTTAGTTGATGAAAATAAATGATTAAACTGGTAATAAAAGCTCTTTTTATCTGCCATGTATTGTAGTATGGAATTATACTATTATTCTCTCTTCTTATTGTTAACTATTTCTTCAGATTGCAGCAGGTGTGATGCCTTTCTTTTAAATGATGCAAGCATGTAAAGAGAAATCTAGAAAAGGAGTGTTTGAAGCCTTACATGCAAAAATTGGAAATTTTGTGACTTTGAGCTTTGTGCATTATGCAGAGCAAAGCTTAGCTTTGAAAACTTTGAAAATACTACTTCACCACACAAGAGATAATTTAAGAATAAGACTGTTGGGAAAGGGAAAAAAGATAATATATATTTTATTTCACTCATTTTAGCTTCTTCTTAGCAACAAAAAAGACAAAAGAAAAGAAATTGAATTGAGAAGTTATTGCAATACATGCGACCACAAACAAACAGACCCTGAACTTTTCCAAAAGTTTTTTCTGAATGACATAAATTTCTGCTATTTTCATCTTGACTACTGGTTCATCAAGGTGCAATAATGAAGACTACTATTTGTACTTTGTGTGTATCTTAGTACATAATATCACCGAAGCACAAGTAACAGGCCTGATCTGCTAGTTAGTGAACACTTATTCGACGAACATTTTTTGACAGACTTCATGAAAAATCTTGAGTCCTTTCCATAAAGCTCTTCCATGACTTTTACTCCTATCAGATGTTTTTGAAACCTGTTCTGCCTTTTTTTTTTTAACACAGCTCAAATGATTGGATGAAGTTGTACAAACCAAAAGTAAAATTCCTCCCTAATGTCACCTTACAGGGTTAAAAGTTGAAAATAAAAATGTCCTTGTTGGTGTAGAACATGACGTTTTGCAGGATTTCGCTCTGATCCCAAGATAAACTCTATACAGTGGTTTTAAACTTTTGATAGCCCCTATTAGCAGTGACCTAAACTTGGCTTAACGTTAAAGCAATGGGTTTTATTTAGAGTGCAGCTTCAAGTGTGAGTCTGTCTACTCCTGATAGAAGCCTCAGTTGCGCTTGTTATCACTAGACACCTCATAAGTGATTCCCAATTGGATGTTTTCCTGAACCAGGGCTCAGAAATCAGAGATTGAATGACTGTGAAACGCCAGTGACCCTCCAGCAGTGTATCTAAATGGCTGTGCCTCCTGCTGAACAGCAGTAACCTGCCAACAAACCCATTTACTGTTTGAAAAAGGGGAACGGGGACTGCCTGGACCTTATTAGTCTCTCACAGAGGTGTCAGTGAACCTCTGTTCTCCCTTGTCGGTCAATCAAAGCCACTCCATGCTGGTAGCGCTGGCAGGGAATCTCGTTCACCTCTGACTCACAGAAGCTGTTTTCCATCCTAAGATTTGATGATAGGCTGAGTTATAAAGCACAGCATGCGTTTCATCTCCAGGAAATGTTAAACCTTATGTAAACTGAGGGATATTTTTCACATACCGCATACAATTACTGAGTGACATTTATTATATTTATATTTAGCATAAAAGTATAGATCGCTCCTGTGAACTGTGCGATAATGATTGAGTCCAACACGCAGCAGGGATATAGCTGTGCAGCAAGTCGACAGGAAATTCTGAGACAGAAAATCGTTGTGAGACTACTGAAGTAAAACTAAAAACAAAATTCGTTTGGACTAAAAAAGAAGTTTCAATTCAAATCGAACCTGCAGCAATGCTGTAAAGGTTTCCGTGAGATTTGGGTCTGTTCTCAATAATGGATAAGTTTGGCTGAATGCATCTTTTTTCTTTAGGAATGAAGATTTTCACCATTTCCAGTTAATCACTTTCAAGTCTGTTGTGTTGCTATGTCTGTAATCATCTGATTCCCACAAAATGCTTGTTTGTGTTATTTCACCTTTAGTCAGTGTATGCTGCCCACAACACTCAGTCCCAACGTAATATGAGCTGCTTCTCTCTGATGTTGTATCGTTATAGTAACATCCAGCCTATAAATGTTCTGTGGCAGATTTTCTTGTAAATCACCTAAAATGTGTCTAAACCCTCCATTGGAACATAAAGTGGGACACAAGTATTGAATAAACATGTATAATGCATCGATAGGAATTAAATTTGACATTAAAATTAACTCCATGAGGAGATTACTTTCAAAAAATGCACTTTTAGTCTTACTCTTTTTAGTAAATGCTGCTGATAAGTATTTATATGCTTTGCCCTGTGTAATTATTTGTACCTTTAGAAAACACATAAGAAAGCTTTAAAATCATATCTTCTTTTATTTCATTAGCTAACTCACTGAAAATAGCAGAATCAAGCCTTTAATTTGAGTTCTTTACTGAGTATAAAAAAGAAATCTCATTTTAAGAAATAATAGCACTTACTGGGACATTTACAAGTTTCTTTTTTTTTTCAAATGGTCACAACCTGGAATTAAAAAAAGACAAAAGAAATTTACATTAGACAGTTATATTTTATGAATGATTATCTTTCATCTGGCAGGAAGTTATTTAACTCTAACTATTGCAAAGGTTTTTCACATCACACATTTGACAAAGAAAAGTGTGTTGGCCAGCAATGACGAAGAGCAATCCATTTCTGTATCATGCCATGTTTAAACCCTTGTGAAACAAGAAGTCAAGAATGAATTAAAAAAATTATATTCTGTTGATTTCCTTTTGTAGAAATTAAGAGAATCAATAAGTATGGCCCAGTCAATTTTGCTAAAAACGATTATTTCCAAACAGTTTTCTTTCCATGCTGAATAAAGGTACCCAAAATAAATGTAGGATTTTTCAAATTTGTCCACTTTGAAATTATGCAACTAAAGGAAAACTGCTTTTTCATGGGTGTCAGTAGATAGGCGGAGCACTGCCAGTCAAAACAAACATCCATCTGAAAGAGTCCTATAGTTGGAGTTTGTCAAAGGGATATTCAACACACACAGTTGAGCTAGTGCGGAAGCTCTTTTAAAGACAGACGCAGAACCCGGAAAATTCTTAATATTTTTTCAGCTTCTTTCATGTTATATCGGTATATCATTCTCTCTCTTCCATTGCATCTTCAGTCACTCTCTCAGTCGTCGTCTCTGTTTGGGGTGTCAGGCGAAGACGAAGGAGTGCTGCTGCACTGCTGTAACAGAGTGGGTTCGCTCTGCTTTCTCCATTTTTTTTGGAGCTTTTGCAAAGCTGTCACAGAGTTGAGTTAGGGGTGTTGGGGTTGTAGGCATACAAAGACAACAAGGCAGATATCTGTCACACAGGATTCAGCTGTCACACATGTAAAAGGGATGGCGTCCATCATCAGACTGTAACTAGTATGGAAGAAGCCACAAACAGTGAGAATCGAATTTAGGCTGCTTTGAAAGTTGAGATAATGATGATCAGTGGGGAGACAGATATATGAAAACAGTAAGCAATGGAAATCATTAACTCTTTTGTTTGATTGGAAGAATGTTTTCCTATGGTTTTGCATCTATTTCTATTGTTTGGTAGCTTCTTAAATGGACACAGTTAAGTGCACAGTTAGGCATGCTAACATAAGTTGTGTTGTAAAACAACATTTGCCATGATGCCTTTTTCATGATCTAACAGTGGTAGACGAAACAGTAGTAACATTCAATAAAAATGGCAACAGATATATAATAAAAACAAAGATATGATGTGCAAGTAATGTGTGTGAGCAGAGAATCACAGACCTGAATGATTAATGAGTGGTTTATCTATGGTTGCTTCGTGCCTCTTGTTTCTCTCTGTGTCTCACTGAAGTCATTCTTTGGTCTAACACCCCATGAAGCACATCCACTGATCCAGATTATGTAAACAAGAAAATCCCCAATAAATAAAAAGCTAAGAAAAATTATGAAAGGCCTGTTGTATAAAACCAGGCATTCTGCACAAAAGAACAGTTCAGAACAGTTTTGTCATTCCATGCTTGTAAATGCTCATGATGTCTGCAGGTAGTCAAAACCACTCTGCCGACTGGTAAAAACTGTCCTTAGCTTCTTGAACTGCTTTCACTGTGTAAATTGGTGTTCCGGTAATTTCATTGCAGCCTAAAGCCATGATGGTTCCTGAGTTGTCACAGAACCGTATTATGTTTCTTCATTGTTGTTTCTCTGAGTTATGCTCACTTTCCCTTTGTTCTGAGTATTGACTGAGTGCAGTCAAACAAATCTTTCCTATCCTGTAACGGAGAAGCTCCCATGTGCTGTTAGTCAGTCAATAGGTGTTGGCTTTATTAAGCATAGACAATATAAAATTTAATACTGATAAGATACAATTAGGCTTAAATTTGAGACTTTTTATGTATAATTTTGAAACTAATTCACCACTATTAAAAAACTTAGGAGCTTTAAACAATCAACAATGAGAGTACAATTACATCTAATAGGTAATTTACATTTGTTAGTGTTCAAAGTGTTTGTAGATTATTTAGGTTTAAGACTGACATTTGAAAATTACCATTACTGGATATTTATGAGAAGCTTTGTGAGTTTCTGTAACATATTTTACACAGCTTGCATTATTGATAATGGTTTGTTTTTTGCATTGAAATGCTTTTTTCCATAAAAGTACCAGTCCTTTTGAATTTTTTAAATAGATTTAATTTAAAGCATTTCAAGGATTTGTTTAAAATTAAGTTTGTAAAAGTAAAACTCTGCAGTTTTACTTATTTCTTAACCTCTGGGACTGTATAACCAGCACCTAATTTGCATTTTCTTCACATTTTCCTCCTAACTTTTTATTGCCAGAGGATTTTCTGAGCTCTACTTATTCCTTAGTCATGGAGAGATGTATAAAATGGAAAGAGATGTAAAAGAAAAATAATAATAATAAGTTGAAAACAGTTCTTTCCTTGTGTAAGTCTTTGTAAATTTTGCCCAAGGCCAGAACTGACATCTCTGTATGTCCTTGCCTGTTGAGCACTCTTAATATATACATTTACGCTTTTGTGTGTCTAGCTAGCATGAATTGTCTGCTATGTCACTGATAAATGGTGTTGCTCTTTGAGGAGCCTCAGTCCCCTCTGGCTGTCTTTTCTTGTTGTCCAGTCCTATAATTTATCTGCAAAGAGAGCGATGGACGGCGTTAGTCTGTCACAGAACAATCCATCTGCAATGAGATCTAGCACCCGTCTCATTTCCTCACTATCAGAGCACATGCTTATTCCCAACTGAACTAAGCTACAGCAACACAATAATTTTCATACAAAAATGATTTGTGGTGAGGGCATGTTGTTGTACTAATGAGGTCTCAAGAGCTGAAGAAACTCAAGGAACAGTCAGTCGTGTGGTAAAGTATGTCTTGTCACTTCTTGTGTAAATGAATGACTATGACTCTAATGACATTTCAGCCACTGCCCATAAATTGCCTAAATCATTTCCCAAAAGGGAGGAAAGGGAAGAAAGCTTTTTTTTTTTTTTTATAGCAACACTGCCCCAGCCTTGGGTCGCATTGATTAGGATTAAGGTTTAATCCAAGTAAATCTCAGACAAAGGAAAGTCTAAAGACAAAACCAGGGATCTATTCTCCAATTTGTAAACTGGAAGCAATGGAAAAGATCAAGTTTAATAGGATGTATAGGAGTAAGTTTCCATGTGGTTATTAAGAACAATTGATCACAAGACTTGAATTTTATTAGGTCGTATGGCCTAGCATCCCCCTTAATCAGTTTGTGTAAATGTGTACATGAAAAAAATTAAACAAAGATAAATCGGTGAGTTTGCTTCTCTTTGCTACTTGAAATATAGGAATGAAGCCATCCTACAAAGACATGTCAAAGATTTTAGGGTAGGGGTTCTTTTTTAAGGTCAGCGGAAGAAGGGAATAGAACAGAAAAAGAAAAACCAAAGAAGCATTATTTCACTTTTGCAAAACATACATGAGAAGAACCTAATCAGTTGAGGATGCAAGAAAGCAAACTAGGTGATCTGGACACATAAATCAGACCAATGAGGACAGGGGATACCATTTTTAGACAAATAGAGACACAAAAATAAAGACAGATGAACTATACAATGTTAGCCGTAATGTAAAAAAAAATAATAATTAAACATAACTCAAAAATAAATGGTATTGTTACATCAATTTGTCCATTTATATGGGCAGATTATTCTTTTCTTTTTCTGCTAATTGCTCACACCTGGTCCTTGTTTTCAAATCACATCACCTGGATTGTACCTTTCATTCTCCTCTCTATGAATATTCTCTATGGAGGTTTTTTGCTTAAACTTTGCTGGCGTGTTCAAAGGATATCAATTACCTTCATACATTCTGGCTTATACTGAGTAATTAGTCCTTCAAAATCCGATATGTTTTGTCTTATTAGGCTTTTTTATGTTTGGAAAAATGTATTTTGGAATATCATGATTTATTTGCCACACAGAAATTATGGTATGAAGACTTTAACATAAATTTAATTCAGAGCACATGCAACCTGTCCAATCTTAAGTTTCCAAGTGGAAACATGCAGTTCAAATAATTTACCGCCACTAATGTGTACCCATTAGCAGAGGTGCATTGTTAAATCATAAGTGCTTAAATGTTCATGCTGTCACGGGATTGCTAATTTGGTCACAGTCATAAAATATGCTTTATGCTCAGCCTCCTACCACTTCACTTTGATCTGTTAGCAGTAACTGAGTTCAGTTGCACCAATAATAACAGATGTAACATAAAGCAATTCCATGCATTCCAATAATGTCATCAAACTTAGATCAATTTGCATGCAATTAGTTTATTTCAAAACAATATAATCAAAATTCTCATTGATAACAGTCAGCCCTTTATACCTGTATACCTGAATTCAGCGACAACATCTAACCAACATTTTACTACATCTAGTGATGGCGTTAAAGCAAATGTAACTTCTGTACACTAAAAAGAGCAGTTCACAATTTATAAAAGCAAAGAAATCCTCAGCTGAGACAAAGCATTCATCCAAGGACACATGTTTGAGCTTTATTTCCTGCAACATTTATTACAACACATTTTGCATTCACGTAATGGCTCACCCTGTCAGTTGCTTCATTTGGTGTAGTGCCAGGATGCTGAGGAGGCAGTGTTATTCCAAAGTCCTTGGTAAACTGAATTACTCTGGTGAGAAGGGAATGCTAATCCTGGAACATCAATAGGACTGTTGTGTTAAACTTCAAAGACTTTATTGTGTTACATCTTCACCAGTGCTTTCATTAACTGGGTCAAGGACCACATCTCCACTTTATTGTAACAGTTTCAAAGACTGTGATATGCTTCAGAAACAATCAGTTTTGCCCTCTGGTCTTTTAGATTTGTCAGATTGCAGTCACCTTGTTCAAAGAACTGGCAAATGCAGAAAATCTTCTGTGTGTGTTTTCTTCTTCTATACTTTATGTGTGTCCACCTGGAGGCAGCGAGTGAGAAGACAGTGTTGTCAGTCTTTGTTATGTAAGAGAGGAAAAAAAAATCTGCTGTTATTTAGAAAATTATATAGGGCCTTTTGGAAGAATATAGATACAAATCTTTTTGTAAAACCCATATGTTACTTGTGGCTGTCAGTGTTGTCTGTTTAAACAACTGTGTGTGTGCAGCGAAAAACAGGCAGATGTTAAGAGAAAGAGACAGACAGAGTGAATGAGACTGTAAATCGACAGATACAAAGATGGGGCTAACCAGCTAAGAGAGAGTGAAGAAGCGGAAAACAAGTGAACACGACAAGAAGGCAAGATGGAGTTGGAGGTCGAAAGACACAGAGTGCCCACTTCACTGGCAGCTTCTCCCTTCTGGTTCTGCGTCCATTGGCCCAAATTTCAAGCATTTAGTTTCAGAATTGGTGTGGAGTACGCCAACCTGCTTTTTGTTTTGCAGCAGCCCTCTTCACACTAAATCACGCCTGCAGCAGATGGATTTATCCACAACATGGATTCAGCTGTCAGCTATTTATGCTTGTTTTGATAGCAGATTATGTTAGCTGCATTCTATGTTGTGGTATTCATGTGCAAGTGTGATCAGATGTAAATATGTATGTGAATGTCATTTTTTTTATGGCATAAAATGTATAGCATATATTTATATCATGAAAATCACATAAAAATGATGAACAGCATTTCGGAGTCTAACTGCATCTGCTGCATAACTTTGAATAATACAGAGTTGAGTGTGCTGGGAGGAGGAAGTTGGGAAGATAAATCTGTAGCTCTGCTGTGGAGCAGACCAAACCTGGAGGAGAGTTAGGTTTCCACGACAGAATACTGTAGTGTGTTGCCAAACTTTTCCCCAAAGCAACTCCCCCATGTGGATCTACCTTTCATTTCAATTTCACAGGAAAGCACCACATACATAGCTGTACTTTTCACTTGACACTCCAGCATGCATAATTATAACATATGCCATGAGTACCAGTCATAACATTTTGCAGCTGGATTACCACAGCTTTCACATGCATTACATATAGTACCTCTGCACCACTGTTCAAGTACTGATGCAACTGTGGCTTAATTAGTACTAAAGTGTCCCAACAATATTACATTAGCTCTCACTACTCATTGCAGACACTCACCTCAGCATGGTGAGTGCTCAGATTTGGAAATGACAAAACGACTCATCACTTAGGATCACTTATAGAGCAATGAAAATGACAACAAATACATTTTCAACATTCCCTACTTCCAATGAGTTGTAAAAATTTTTTTTATTAACATTCCTTTCTCAATTATTTAATTTTTCTTTTGATAGATGTATGTCTCATATTAGAAACAAGCTTGTTGGTTTAATACAACTTATTTAAAATCTAAATCTGCCATGGGTATGAATAATCTTGGGCTCAAACTTTAGTCAAAGTTTGACTTTGGTCTTTCCCTAAAACTTAATGACAGTGCTGTCAGACTCTTTCAAATTTTGAAATTAATTCTGAGGGGGGGAAAATCTAGAAAAGAAAAAATAAGTAGGATTCAAAGCTTGATGAGGACCTAGTGTCAAAGTGTCCGGACCTTCACAGTAGAAAACTAAGAACACATGAATGTGAATGTGAAAAACAAAGTAAAACCAACAGGAACTTAACCTAGAAAAGTGACAAAAGCATCATTAACATATGATGCATAAGGACATTTATGAAACAAAACACTTGTCTGAAATTTCAGTCCTGACCAAAATCTCCTTTGGTGTACTTCATTGCCAAAATGCAATTGAAAAAGTTTTAGAAATCTAACATTCATGTTACACGCAATTAGTTGTCATTTTAACAGATGACTTTTGTAAATATGGTATAACATCCATGTGTAAGAATAAAGTATAAAACAAATAAACCTTTATTTCATTAAAAAGTGCAGACAAACCAGCGCTACAGCATAATTTCCTAATAGTTTTAAAAAAGACTAAAAACCCGATTCATGGTCAGTTGGTGACATTGATAATTCTCGACAAGCCAGCCTCGTTATTTTTTCCTTTGGTGAATCCTTGTTTTTTATTTTCAGTGTGAATCTGCCAATGACCAAAGCTATAATCATCTAAAATTTCTTTTCTGCAAAAAATTAAAGGTTTTTACTGTCATTGGTGTAACACTACTGTGTCCAGGTTTTGAGTGGTAATTTTACATTTTTCCTATAAATCATAAGTGTATTTTTTTTTCATCTTCCACTTAATAATTTTTTTCTGTATGTACGATTTCTTCCCAAGTTGTAACTGTGCAATGTGAGGGCCAGCTGGTTATTGATATCGACTGAGGAGCAGGTTCAGTGGCTAGGTTAATGAGGGTCAGAGCCACTGCTGGTTATCAGAAAGCTAAAAGGAGCTCGGATCCAGTACATAACACAGTTAATTGGGCTGTAATGGTTTGTAGCCTGAGGCAGCCCTCTTCTTGTAAAGGACCTGAACCATACCAGTGGCCCTGTGTCTTAGTTAGATTGGGACAACATTTCTGAAAACAAAGCATGTATCTGGATATGATGGTTGTGAAGAGCACCTCTCAGGTGTTTAAATACCGTGAACCAGAGAGCAGGATGTAGTAAAAATCTACATCTAAACACTTAGAAAATATGCACAGAATGTGATATGCTTGCAGACGGAAGCTAAAAAGCCATGTTGGTGCTCAGGTATGGCTGGAAGCTGATGTGTAAAAAATAACACCATAGACTTTGTTTATCTCAATTATTTTTAGCTACAAGTACACATACTAGCACCTTTTGAGGGGGTTTGGTGGCAAATGGGTTTATAGAAATGTTTATGAATCTGATCATATTAGGGATAATGGTGCTTCTAGACAATTACGAATTTGGTCTGTTTCAGACTGTACGCTCGTGTTGTTTTAAGTGTCTGGGTTAAAATCTAAAGCAGTAATATTACCACAACAGTCAGAATAGCTGGGGTCAGATAGTACTGGCTATCAGTTCTTAGATACGTCTTTATGGTGCTTAGGGAAACATGGTACGCTGTTGCCCTTTCAAGTATTATTTTACTTTTTTTATTTTTATTTAACCTTTATTGAACCAGGAAAGGTCTCATTAAGCTCAAACACCTCTTTAGCTTTAGCCAAAGTTACACTGCATCCCGATCTGCCTTTAGAAACAGAAGTTTCTTTATGTATTTTAGACGTAAGTGGAATGACTGCAAATCGCTTATTTGATGAATAAGCTGTTTTAGTGCATCATGCCTTTCATTACTAGCTACAAAACCTCTTTTTTTGTTTTGCTTTTTCTCAATTACAAAATTTTGCATGACAAAACAACTGGTAGCACTGTTGCCCTGAAGAAAGAAGCTTCTGGTTTTCAATTCTGGTCTGTAGATTCAGAGTTTGCTACGTCAATTGCTCTCTCTGAATGCGTAGGTATTAGTTCTTACACCAGCAGAACCTTTTTCCTGGTGGTTTGTTGGGGAGCAGCATGAGAGCCAGAGACGCCCAGAGACTGAACAAGATCATCTGGAGATCTGGCTCTGTGATCAGTCTCAGGTTGGAGACGTTTGAGACTGTGGTGGAGGGGAAGACACTGAAAAAGAATGTCATCCATGTCATGGACAACTTGAACCGCCCACTCCACCACACAGTAGACAGACAGCAGAGCAGACAGATCTGCTGTCAAATGGACAGGTGCAGGAAATCTTTCCTGCCACATGCCTTCACCTTGTATAATGATACAATAATACTAGCGTATTACTGGTCTTTGTCATTGTGCTATTTGCACAGAACATGCATAGATATTTGTAGATGATTAATTAATTCATTAATTAATATTCTGTATAGGTTAGCCAAAAACTGTCTTGCTTTGCATCTACAGTAGTAAGTTTATTTTAGCTCCTAGAGGTTAAGTCTGCATAGACGTCTCATCTGCCAATCATTTCTTCAAATACAGGGAATAATCTGTACTAAAGAAGGAGAGCAGGTTTGTAGCTTTGCTGTGTAAGCTAACCTTAAACTTGTGTGAAGTGAAAGTGTTTAAAAGTTGCAAGCATCTTTGACAGTCAAAGTCTCCTTTAAAATGGAATGCTTCTGCGCTTTCTTTAAAGCATGCTTTGAAAGAGGACATGCAAACGCAAAGAAATGCCATGAAGTCAGTCTCTTTATTCGAAAGATCTAAAGAGAACACCGTGAAAAATTAATCTAGATCGCTGCATTCACACTCACAGGATTGCTGACAGATGAAGAGTGAAGCAGAACTGATGATATGTTTCAAGCACAATCCTCTGATTTACATTTCCCCTTTACGTGTCATAACCATCTTATTCCTAGTGGTGCTGTGGTGTCATAGATAATGGATGAACATTTTTCAGCATCAATAAGTGTCTCGGTTCAGAACTGGGTTTCTGCTAAAGTTACTTTGACAAAAACTCCAGAACTAAACTTCTTTAACCAAACATTCTTTGAGACTGTTTATTATTTCAGAGTCAACTAAACTGGCAAATTCCTGTTGTTCTATTTCATGCTTTGACAATAAAATAGTAATGACAGTGCCTTGTTAGTAATGCAGAACTTAGAGTGACAATAAAATAAAGTGTTAGAAAACCAACAGAAAAAAATACAAACTATATTTATATTCTGTACCACCATCTCTGCACATTACAAACTAGCAAGCAGCTTACCCTTTACACAGGTAAATAAGTTCATTACCTCATCGTTTATCAGTAACTGAAATTCAATACTTCATTGCCTTTTGCCATTCCTTGGCTGATTCTATATCAGCTCATTTACATTTGAAGCACACAACGAGCAAGCTTCGAAATGTGCAGTTGTGGAGACAAGACTGTGTTGCAATGGTTGGTAATGCATCACGTGTTGCAGCTTTCCTGCTTGTTACATTGGTTTGGTATTGTGGTGTGGCGGTCATTGTTTCCTAAGTACTTCGCAGCCCCACCGGCACTGGTTCTCAACAATAGTCACAAATTGTTCACAAGTAAATCTTGTATGTGCGCGCGTGGGTGTGGGGGTGTGTGTGCATGTTTGTAATGCAATTAATAACATGTGGGGAAAAGTACAAAACGTCAGAAAGTTTAGTTTTCCTTCAACTCTAAAGATCTTAAAATATCAGTTTAAATTCTTGCACATCAAACTTGCTCTGCTTTATGTTAGACCCTTAGCAAATAAAGACGTTCATTTTTATCATTTCTGGAGGGATCTGGGCATCCCTGGCGTGTACAAGGAGATTTAAATTTAACCTTATTCTTTAGATAGATAATATGAGATTAGATCCTACCACCTACATGTGCCCCACTGCGCTCTAAATAGAGATTCTACAACTGCAACAATGTTTGATGTATTCTCTTATTTACTAAGATTAAAATTCTAATTCAAATCTTCTTGCTGTTTCTGTCTTTCTGTCTTCCTTGGTGAAACAGAAAGTAATGGATAAAAAAACAACAGGAAAAACAGAAAATATTAACTTTTAAAATCAGTTAGGTGAAACAGCCAAAGTAATCAAGAAGTCCTTTATTGGAAACTATTTCCTCATCTTTCAGGTCAGTCTGCATTATTCTTTAGAAGTCTTTTTAGTTGGATAAATATTTTTTTAATGATCTAGTTTCTTTATCTTCCTGCCACAACATTACTGTTCACAGTCTCATCTGTGAAACACTGGGATTTAGAATATTAAAACACAGAAAGCTCAAGGCTTTCTTTCTTACTACTTTCATTCCTTTTTGAAAATATTACCAGGATTTCTTTGCCTATTGGCTTTTAGTTTGACTTGCTTTAATCCCAAGTGAATATTTTCTGATGTCATCACGTTTATTTCAATAAATTGTTTAACAAAACTCTAAAATTTACATGTCCAAGTATTGCAAATGAGAGATTTTAGGTATCCTTGAACATTTTCTTCAAATTTTGTAGAAATGTGAACTTAAGCCAGACTGTATATTTAAGGCTGTTTTTCTATTGCACAAAGCCTTTAACAAATAATATGTCTGAATAACATGGCCCTTCCAAATGAAAGATTATACAAGGTCTGGATAGTTGGACCAATGGGCCCTGTGTCTCAGTTGAATCATTTTATCCTGCAAGAATATTTGGGTCCATATGAGCCGGGAACCACGATTTAGAGATGATATGAATGACTAAGCAGCACATACGGGCGTGTGAGTCATGAATTTGTGGCATTGTGCAGCAGACTGAATGGTCTCATTGCCATGGGACCCAGTGTTTGTGATGCACAGAGGAATAATGCTGCCAATAGACGACAATGCAATGCAGAGACACCCTACGTTTTACAGAAAAGCAGTGAGTCTATGTAGCGCTAAAGCTGTTGACAGGAATGCCTTGTTGGTGACAGCAGCAGACAAGGCACTGATAAGGAGGGATGCCTAAGGTCCTGGCATCAGAGAGATTGAATTACAGATGGCATCTAAAACATTAAGAAAACACTCTCAGAGATAGGAATTTGCAATATATATTAAATCAACGTTCCTTGTTGTAGATGCCTTATTCCCTTACAAAGGAGCAGAGTTGTTTCTGTTCTCTTTCACAACCCATACTCGAGCTCATGCATCCACTGAAGTTTATGAAGATGGATTATGAGCTGCAGGATGTTTCACACCCGTAATATTGTCTCAGTGACCATTCATGGGCTGACTATCCTAGCTCTTGTAGAGCTTTGCAAATTTAAGAAAATGAATTAGTAGAAATAAAAGGTAATAAGTCACCTTATAGTATAATTTAAGTATCCTTGTATGGTTACATTCAATTTTGGATGGCTACCAATCACTTCTGCTCAGTGATGCTCTAAAAAGGGTGCAGTGACACGGAATTTTATACATGAAACTGACCAAATAAAATGTACATTATTCGTGAAATAAAGCAGAAAAAGTCAGTCTAAAAACTGACCAACAGTTGTTAAAATCTGTGTTTTTTCTTTTTCAAAACATTGGATTATTGGAGCCAAAGATTAATACTTTATTTCAAATCTTAAATAGTTATCTAGTCCAGTCCAAACCCACTGAACCAATAGGTCAGGGGAGAGGAAGGGTTGAGAGTAATTTAGATGTAGGGTAGCACAACAGAAACATCCCTCAAATTAGTTTTTTATTAAATTGGATTTTCTTCCATTGAAAACTATCAGACTGTCACTTTACACAGCATGCTGTTTCAGGTATTTGATGTTATAATCCGCTGTTAGTCCCCATAGGCGGTATCTAAACTGCACAGTAAACTGCATGGTGTGAAGGAAGCTCAGCCCCTGACAAAAAAACCAAAAAAAACCCAACAAAAGCTACAATTCCCACTTATCATATCAAATAGTTTGTATTCTTTCAAAACTGTCGGAGTAAATGGAAACAAACCTCTGTTCATGTACTGAGAAAGCAATCGCATCCTCCCTCTTCTGTCTGAGTTTCTTTTTTCCCACTTCATCATTTGTAATTTCAGCATATTTAACTGATTTTGACTCCGTGTGGCAGATTAAATGATGGATTGTCACGGTCTGCTTGCCCACACGTGTAGACACGCACAAACATGTTCACCCTTGACTTCCCTCCAAAGTAATTTACAACTGGGAAGGCAGCCATTGCGGAAATAGTGTCTCCGTTTGATTGGGGGCTTCCATGCGGAGCCGCAGAAAGACTTGTCTGTCAACAGTCAGCACAGCAAATCAAATGCCTTTGAATATTAACTATTTTCTCATATGTCGAGCACAGAGCCGGCTTTAGGCACTTTAGTACCTTAAGCAAGATTATGTTTTGAATCCCCAAACAACAGCTGCCTATATGACGTTTTATTTATGCAAATAAGCTATTCCTGCTTTAATATATCTCATAGAACAGTTGTAAAAATATTGATAATTGCAGTCTGTAACTATATTTGTGATCAAATATATTTTATTGCAGGGATAAAAATTTGCTTTACCAGATGCTGAACAGTACATGTAGATGTTTTCTATTTGATTTGTTGAAAAACATCTATATACTTCAGATTGTAGATTTATAAAATAAGAGTTTGCACTACACTTATCTAGTTAAAAGGCAGCAATAATTTATTCAGGTGCATTCGTTGGTCATTTTTCAACTTGTCTAGCTTAAGAAAATCAGAACCTCAAAGTACAGAAAGAGCAGGCATGCACTCTGTGCACAAATAATCTAATAAAAAGAGAGGTGTGAATGCCAAACATTTAAAGCAGCTGTGTTCCTCGGCAGCAATAAACACGCGGTCCAATCATTTGTTCTGCACATATTCGTCCTGTGAATATTTGAGTCAAATTTCTGTTATCATATTCTGTTAACAGTGAGCATGTGAAAAATAAGCAATCGGATTATTTTGTGAAATATGTTCCAGATAACTGATAAGAAAGTGAAAAGCTTCATCTTCAGACTAACCCCTTCTACCAATCATTTACAACTGTGATACATTTGTCACATCTCGCCTGGATTATTGCAATTCTCTCCTCCTGCGTCTCCCTCGTAAATCCACTCATAGATCTCAGCTGGTTCAGAGCGCTGCTGCAGGTGTGATCTGCACCAATCACATTTCACTTGGACTCCAGCAGCGCCACAGGCTCCCAACCAGACACCAATCAGATACTTCCCGGATTCAAAGTCCTGCTTTACACATTTAAGGCTGTCCACCATTTTGCTCTTTCATATTTGTCTGACCTCCTTCGCTTTAACACTCCCTCTAGATCTCTTAGGTCAGCAGTCAAACTCGTTCCCGTGTTAAAGGAAAGCAAATTATGGAAATGAATACCGTCAGCAAAAATGTCCACACAAGCAAGTCCACAACAGTTACATTTTGGCAGTTTGGGGAGGAGGATGCAAACTATTGATTATAAGGGACCTGATAGCGAGTAATAAGATTAATACGAGCTTTTAAAAAATATTTTGTTATATACCTGGTATTGATCAAAGAGATCCAGCTACAATTCTTCACATTAGCTCAAGTAAGGACGAGTCTGATTAAACCTCCAATCCTGCTTTGGAATAAGGGAACAGCAGAATTTATTATTTTTTTTAGATTTATTATTTATTACTCTGAATAGAAAATCTCAAAAGTGAGTTAATTAAAAATGATGTATCTATTTATTTTGAATCTGCTGATTATGACACACATGAGTAGAGGTTCAGTTTTAGTCAAATTTGATCAAATAAGGAGAAACAACCACAAAGGATGGTTTTATTTTCAATGCACAGCATCCACACAATATTGTTGTTTCATTTTTTTTTTCTTCTGCAGCACCTGTTAAACAGACAACAAGGCCCAGCAGTGGATGTTGACGATATCTCTCTGAGGTTACATATTTCAGTGCGTGTTCTGGTCACACTCTTTTGTGCGAATAACTGTTAGCTAATCCGTCCATCCTTTCTGAACCATTTCTACAGGCTACAGTTCTGCTTAATAATTTCCTGCATGTTCTCAATCCTTGCTTTTTCACACACGGATCTCAAACACACGAAGCAGCCTTTTCTATCCACAGGGGAGGATTACAGATGAGAGGAGAAATGTCAAACATACTTATGTACAGAGATTTGTGGCATTCTGACTGATGCGAGTGTGTGTTTTTGTGCGGCGCAGCTCAGATATCTTCTTCTTGCATCAGATGCAAGAGCCATCTGAACAATGTGCTCCCAGGTGATCAACTGTGCACATTAAATGACAAATTGTTACCTAATTTTGCTTCTCTTTGCGCTCAGAGACCTCATGGTGCCCTGAACATTGTAACTGCAGACCCCATAAGCTCTTCAACGCCCTCCCATTTAACCATTAACGTTCTCCAGAGGCCTTGCAGTCCCCTTCACAATGAGTGAACCCCACCTTTACAGCTTCTTTGGTGACAGAATTAGGACAGCTCCGCAGCATCGTCAGCAGCATCAAAGCCACTGCAAGAGATGGAGATGGATTAATAAGTAAAGAAAACTGCAACAGAACAAGAAAGGCTCTCAGATCACACAGAGGCAATAAAGTCACCTGGGGCTCCTGAAAGTGAAGAAGTTTTCAAACCTGTTTGTCTTGTTCTGGTGGCTCAAAGATCTCCTCTGAATGAAGGTCTATTCCAAGAACAGCAGGCAAGGAGGAAAGGAGAGAGAAAGGAAGAGAGAGAGAGAGAGAGAGAGAGACGATGGACTGCTGCTGCTAGCTGCTTTACAGAAGTTTGAAGAGCAAAAGAAGTCATGCGTTTACGCCCGCATTCACCCAGCATGCCGCATTTAATTATTCCACCCGTCTGTCAGCTCTCAGTGCTGAATCATCGCTACAGCACAGGAGGAGGGAACCATAGCCTCCTCAAACTTTACAGTAGTTCTTTGTCTGAAAGCATGAATATCTCATTAATTGTATAAAACACCGACAACAATATACCAAAGAAAAGATCCAGAGCATGTGAGGTTGTGCTTCTTCTGCTTGAAATGATTTACTAATTTTCCAGCTCAGATAACAGTTACCACAGTGGTACCAAGTTACCACTGTATTTGAATTAGTAGTCATTAATAAATGATCTAAATGATTTTTTTTTTGGCATCTTGACTTCATACAAGATTAGCTGATTCAGATTAGCGCAAGATTTGTCAGGGTAGTTGGTCCCAGAGACTGAAGCTAATAGCTAACTTGAGAATATCCAAAATTTCTATCGTTCCAACTCTAAAGGAACCCCTTCATATTTACATGGTCTTTATGAGTTTGTTTTTCATATTATTAAAGTACCCTTAGCTTGAATGGCATTCTTTAAAAAAAAAAAATTACGCTCAAGTTGTGAGCAGACACCAGTACAAAATTAACACGTTGGTCTCAGCATACTGTATCTTATAAGAGTTTTACTTGCATGCACAATCAGTGCAGTCATAAAATCATATGCATCTGGTTGTATGCAGAGAATCCTGGTGGGCCCTGGCGGATGACAGGTTCTATACGGCCGGCAGGTTTTGTGGTTGGTTTGATGATAGAGTGGACGTGGAGAAAAGAAATCCATCTAGGCTGAC
>CAEFZY010036605.1:0-13088 GCA_903066815.1 Brachyrhaphis roseni
AATAATAATAATAATAATAATAATAATAATAATAATAATAATAATAATAATAATAATAATAATAATAATAATAACTTTCAGATAATATCGAGAAAAAGCCCAGCTTCTTTTCGATTACTCTGTAAAAAAAAAAAAAAAAAAAGACAGAAAGAAAGAAAAACATTGAAGGTGATTGGGTTAAACTGTAATCGCTCCTTGAGCATTAAGGCAAGACGCAACTGAGGGCTACCTGGACTTGTGCTGCAGGGAAAGTAGCTACTTGAACACCGTTAACTTCACATAAGAGCCTCTCCTTCCGCCAGACTAGATTTTTCTCTCCTCTTTTTACGAGGGTGTTCATCTGAATTTAGGTAACGCGCTTCTTTCGTCCAATGACATGAAACGTGGGGAAGAAAAGAAGAAAGAAAGAAAAGAAAAACTAGGGGGGTTAATCATTTACGCAGCCACTTAACGCGCGGATGTGTATTTATTTACTTATCAGTATCAGGCGGTGTTTTTTTTTTTTCTTCTTCTTTTTTTTTTTCCTCCCCTCCCCGCAAGTGCACTTTTGCATGTCTGAGTACGATAAGGCATAACACAAACAATCCTGCAATCACTGGAGGCCTCTCGTGGCCATTAAAAGTCAGTAGTTCAACCGAGGAGTGGTTCTCCAACTCTCAAGTCCATATAGGCCTCCTTCCTTCAAGAGGCCCTCGTAAACATCACTACAGTTAATAAAGTGCATTGTGGTCAGGAAGCAAACAGCGGCGAGTCGCTAACTCCGCCATGCAGAAGCCGCGCGCCCGGACACCGCCCCGCGGCGGCGGCGGCGGCGGCGGCGGCGGGGATGAGCGTTTATGATCATGTGCGGCGGCGCTTATGTTATTGTTAGTGGGAGGGGAGCGCATGTCTTCTAAGTGAAATTACGCTTGGAGGCTAGAGCTGGTATTTTTTTTTTTCTTCTTCTTGTATTGTTGCCGATGCCCCGCCTCTGATGGTAGCCTTAAACCTGGCACCCGGCTAAAACAAACCAAAGCCAGCACCGAGCTCCCCACTCAATCCAATTAAAGGCGCGACTTGAGGCGCTCTCCTACGTGTTCATCTACCAGGAATCGACGTTGAGACAACAGGAACCAGAGGGGCTTTGGCCAAAAAAAAAAAAAAAAAAAAAAAAAAAGAGAGGAGAGGAGAGAAGAGAAAGGGGAGAGAGAAGAGAAGGAGAGATTGCCTTGCCTTCTAATTTCTCCCTCTCCAAGCCACAGAACAATGTCGATGAGCCCTAAGCATACGACTCCTTTTTCTGTTTCCGATATCTTGAGTCCCCTTGAGGAGAGCTATAAGAAAGTAAGTATGGAGAATAACAACTTGGGGGCACCTCTCGCTTCTTACCGGCAGCCGCAGGTCTCTCAGGCGGCGATGCAGCAGCACCACATGGGCCACAACGGGACTGTGTCAGCGGCTTACCACATGACTGCGGCGGGAGTCTCCCAGCTGTCACACACTGCTATGGGGGGCTACTGCAACGGCAACCTGGGCAACATGGGCGAGCTGCCGGCGTACCAGGACGGGATGAGAGGCAGCGCCACGGCCACCGGCTGGTACGGAGCCAACCCGGACCCGCGCTTCTCCACCAGTGAGTATCCAGATCCCGTCAATTTCACTCTGTGCGGCAAATCAGATATAGTCTAACTATCTAATCCCCAGCCAGACAGTTAAGATTGTTTGTTTGTTGTTGTTTTTTTTTCCTTCCCAAGTTCATTACATTCATCTGTAATATTTTTCCCCCACTTGAGCGCAGCATCTGGAGCGCATAAAAGATTTCCACTCGGGCTTTAAAAGCACACGAACGAAACTGAAGCTATGGCCGTAGCAGATGTGAACAGAGCAGATGAGACAAGGAAACCCTAGAAACAATTATTATACATAAATGTTTATTTATCTTATTGAGGAAATATGACTAAAGTGCAACATTCAAATGGATCGCGGATGGCCGCACTATTGTTCAACGTCCTGGTGGCCAACAGGGGGTGAAAGCTGTTATTTCAATCTGGTTCTATTTTATCTAAAATGAACCTGAACGCTTTTATTCGCTAAAAAAAAAAAAAAAATACAACAACAACAACAAAAAATCATCGGGTAAAACTAATAACGAAAACATAGTTTACAGATTTGATCGCAGGAATTTGTGTGAAACATCTTGACTTACGAATTAAATCCAAATAATTAGAACGCAATTGCAAGTTGATGTTAATATTTTTTTATTTTTTATTTTACTCGTTCAAAAACTGTTTAATTCAAGTTAAAAAAAAAATCTTCTCTTTTCTTAGTCTCTCGCTTCATGGGCTCCTCGTCGGGCATGAACATGGGCAGCATGGGCAGCCTCAGCTCCTTGGCAGACGTGGGCAAAGGCATGGGCTCCCTGTCCAGCACCCCGAGGAGAAAACGGCGGGTGCTTTTCTCCCAGGCGCAGGTCTACGAGCTGGAGCGCCGCTTCAAGCAGCAGAAATACCTGTCGGCGCCGGAGAGGGAGCACCTGGCGAGCATGATCCACCTCACGCCGACCCAGGTGAAGATCTGGTTCCAAAACCACCGCTACAAGATGAAGAGGCAGGCCAAAGACAAGGTGTCCCAGCAGCAGATGCAGCAAGAGACCGGCTCCTGCCAGCAGCAGCAGCAGCAACAGCAACAGCAGCAGCAACAGCAGCAATCCCCGCGGAGGGTGGCCGTGCCGGTGTTGGTAAAAGACGGCAAGCCGTGTCAAGGCAGCGGCCACACGCCCACGTCCTCGGCGCAAACGCACCACCAACAGGGAGCCAACGTCATGATCATGTCCAACAACGCGTCCGGGCTCGGGCAGCACCAGAGTCAGCAGGTGGGCAGCACGGGTCACTCCCCGGACTTGGCGCAGCACTCCTCCAGCCCGCCGTCTCTGCAGAGCCAGGTGGCCGGCCTCTCCCACCTGAACTCCCCCGGAGCGGAGTACGGCTCGGCCTTGCAGTGCTCGGCCCTGTTGTACGGCAGGACGTGGTGACGAGACGCAGCGGCTGTGGTTCAAATTCCCTCCGCGGTGAAAAGAGAGGCATGTCGCAGCACACAGGCACGCATTTGAACAACAACAACAAAAAAAAGATGAAGAAGAAGAAGAAGAAGAAAAAAAACTCGAGGTGCATCTTTTTATTCAACAAGGAAACTCATGTGGAAGAAACTTTTCCCATAAACTGTGGATGTGAACGTCCTGGGATTTATTTATGTAAATTATATAAAGAGACAAAAGAAGATCGTTGCGATAGACTGATAGTTGGGGGACACCTGACCCTGAGCAGGGACGCACACACACACACACACACCCACTCCACACACACACCCACACACACACCCACGACTGGACTGCAGCGAAACCCAACGCGCCTCTGCTTTCTAATAGAATTGAATGTGAGCTGTAGGTCTAGCGTGTACATTTCTGTAAAAGGTTTGAACTCTAGCTCTTTGTTGTACAAACTTTTTTGACGCTCTTGCTGGTTTGTTGTGGTTTCCCCGGTATTTGTACGTTTTATTTCTTTGTAACTTATATAGATATTTGACTTACTACAAAAAAAAAAAAACAGTCCTATTAATAAATTATGGAAACGAGACAGCTAAGCTATTCTTTTGTGGAATATGTTCGCACGACGCGATGCTGCATTATGTGAGCAATTAGGTTGAAGAAGAAAAAAAAAACTTAATTTAGTAGTAGAACATTATTATTATTATTGGTTTTGTCGCAGTATTAACAATTTATTATTATTATTATTTTTAATTTATTTCCCAAAACAAATCGGAACAAAATTTTTTTCCTTTTTTTGTGACGTACTTTTTCTTTTCTTTTTTTGATGAATCATTGGGTTGCGCGCGTGCACCGCAGAACAAACGCCTTTGTAGCCTTTACATGCTTTTTTTTGTTTTGTTTCTTTGCTCAGGTTTTTTTTTTTTCTGGATGTGTGCTCACTGAGTCACAGAGGCGAGGTCTCTCGGAGCTCCACATCAAACACGAGCGCTGCTCAAAGGGCAGCTTATCGATGAAATCCCTGACCAAACAGCACGCGGAATTCTTCTCCAATGACGGGCGCGAGCCTCTATCAGCTGCTCCATCGATAATCAATCAGGGAGCTGAAAAGGGACGGCCGATGGGTTTGAGATTCAGCAACAAACTCGTCCCTACAGACGTATTATTATTATTATTATTATTATTATTATTATTATTATTATTATTATTATTATTATTATTATTATTATTATTATTATATCGGATTTTAAGCACCGTTTTGATGTGGTCCATATTCCACGGTCTCAATAACGAACCGAAATCGTGGCTGACTGTCTTCTCAATTGAATTGAATACATTCACGTTGAAACAAGGCCTTTGACTAGGAATCTTCTGCAGGTGTGAGCAGTGAGGTCACGACGAGGTTAAAATTAGGACGATCACGTTCAGAGACGTCACAAGACATAAGTGAGTCAAGCTGCTGGTTTGGGCCCCCCGAGGCCAGGAAGGAGGGCGGGGGGGCAATAAGTACTTTAGATTTTAGCTAGAAAATTGATCCAAAAGTTTCGAATTTAAATACATACAGTAATAATAATAATAATAATAATAAAAACTATTTGAATGTAAGATTATTTAGGATTAAATTAATCAAACAAAAACATATTTTAGCAATTATGTTGGTAATTACAGTTTATGTCAGTAGGTGAGTGATATTTGCTGCTTTTGTCTGTTCTGAAGTGAGATATGGAGGATGTAGCTGGAAACTCATTAATAAATCAAAAACAATTGGGACATATTTCTGACTTTTCTGACTTTTAGTAAGATGTCAAAATTGAGAGAAATGATCTTGTCTCACTATTTATTATTATTATTATTATTATTATTATTATTATTATTATTATTATTATTATTATTATTATTATTATTATTATTAACTGGAATTCTGCTGCTGGCCCCATAAAGACTCGAGCCGCCTCTGCTCATTTTTGGAAAAACAAAAGAGAACCAAACGAAAAAGTTTCTAAAAACTTTATGAATCCAAAGTTTGCAAAATGTGACCTCAGCAGAAAGTTCATGTTGCTGTGGAATAACGAACCGTCACTGGAGGGATTTCTGACTTATTGCTTATACACATGTACATGTATTCATGTCTCTTTACAGTCTCACGCTGAGCATCACCAAACAATTAGTTCAGAATTGGTAATAGCTTAAAGTTACTGAACCTGCTGTTGTCAATACCTGCATGTGACTATTCACTGCCATTGATACTGTAGACTGTTGTCCAGCTTAATGGACAACTCATTAATATTTATTTATTTATTTATTTATTTATTTATTACCAGTAAAACTCATAATCCACTGAGTTTTAAAACATATTCAAGAGGGCTGTTTTTTTTTGTTGTTGTTGTTTTTGAAATGCAGCGTTTTTACGCACAGCTCTCAGAAGTGACGCTTCCTCCCTCCACAGTTATTACTGAATAGTTGGCGTTTCCACGGCACACCCACACACACGACTGCGTGTTCTCAACGTGTTTCTGTCACTTTTTTATTCCTAAAGCGGTCTCAGTTTGAGGCCTCCCGCGCGAAATAATAATAAAAAAATAAAATAAAATAAAGCCCTTCCAGAAGGCCTTTGAGTTCAAATTCTCCAGCCCAGCATCAGAAACTGTCTCTTCTATTAGGTATTTTTCAGAGCGCGTTTTGTTCGCGGAGAGAAGTGAGAACTTTGGGATTACATTAACATGTCTTTGGCGCCGTGTGTGGTCTTTGTGCGCGGCTTGTCGCTGTCGAGAATGACTTGTTGGAAGCGTGCGCGCTCTCATCGCGCTCCTTTGTGGAAAGCCCCACAGCGCGGCTCCCCGAGTCCTCCCGGCTTTATGGTGGGCTGCCTCCATGAACCCCGAGCAATTAGTCTCTAATCTCAAGGTAATCATATTTGAGTTAGCGACGAGCTGGTGAATTTTATTCGCCTCTTTAGCGAGCGGGTTCCCTCTGAGCCGGAGTGGAGTGGGGAGCCTGGATGAGAAGTTTGAGCGGATATTATTAAACATGTGTGTGTTCCTTAAAATGCAAAAGTTAAGAATGAACGAGTTGATGGTTCAAGGAGGAAAAAAAACAAGTGAAAGCAGATTGTAACATGAAAAATACTCTATTGCTGAATTATTATTATTATTGTATCTAAAAGATATTATACCTACATATGTTCGATGGATTATATACTCTAAAATCATATTAATGGCACTAATTACGGATCAAAATGTGCCAAATTAAAAAAAAAAAAAGATCATATACAAAACGCGAGAGATTTATTTTAATGGACATTTATGTCAGACCAAACTTATAGTCGTGACTAGGATAAACGTGAGACTTAGAAAGAGGTTTAAAGTAGTAAAAAGCCTTGGTTAGTTGTGTGCGATTTAGCATTTTCAGCCTTTATGAAACCTAATTTTTTTCTCTTTAGATGTTACAGTTAATATACTTTTAAAAGTTCATGTTTGAGACACTTGGGATTAGATCCTGACTGTGTCATTGTTCGGTTTGGTTTGGTTTCTCATGAAAAGCAAGACGGTCCAGCCAGGGACTGTCCATGGTGCTGAACAACAAATTAATCACGGAGAAGAAGAAAAAAAAGAAGAGCACAAAAGCAAAAATGGTGGCACTCTTCAACAAGCTGTTTGTTTGCTTTATAAATACTTCCTAACACACATCTGTTTTTTTTTTGTTTTTTTTTGGACGTGATAAAAAAAAAAACTCACTTGAAAACATTCACACTTTCTGCCTAATTTTATTCTTTTCTTTTCTTTTTTTTAATTTTTTATTAAAGTTCCGAAACATTTTATTGCGGCAGGCCCGAGCATTCATGTGCATTTCAAATGGGACAATTACACAGCAAACTGCAATCACTCCCTTTTCGGCAAAACGTTATTGTGAGCTATAGCCGGCGGAAAAGAAAAGGGGGGGGGGGGGGGGAAACATCTTTAATTGTCCTGCGTTTATCTGCTTCTTCAAGCCGTTGTGCAAAGAGCGCAAACGAGGGTCATTTGCGAACTGAAATACTTTGCATGCAAAGCGGCGCACAAGATGCTGTAATACTTGACCTTTCAGCATAATTGTTGCAGGCATGAAATGCAGCATTCAGGGCTCGCTGAGTGGAGTCTTTTCTCTCTCTCTCCCATCCCTGTGAGGAACAAAGCACATTTTTACATCTTAGGTGTTCACTTGGCTTTGTTTCTTTTGAAGATTTTTTTTCTCTCTCTCTCTTTCTCCTGGTACTGGGTGCAATTTTACTTCATTTTGGTAATACTGCCCGGCTAAAAAAAAAAAGAAAGAAAAAAAACAGCACAAATTTGACTATCAGAGTTCTTTTTTGTCAATCGCAGGACTAAATGGACTTCATTTTCAGCCTTGGCAAATAGAAAATCTTCTCATTTGTGTTTTTCACTCTGATTTTTACGTGGCGAGTTGAAAAAGTGATTCCTCTCCAAGAACAACTGAACTTCTTCATCAGATGGAGTTCTATCCATGCCTGTTTGATGATCTAGAGAAGTTAGTGATTCATGAAAGTTGGAAAAATATGAAACCATGATTACGTCATAAGACACGTCACAGGTTTGATATTAAATCTGGGAACTTTTTTATGTTTTAGGTTAATTAGAATGTTGTTTCTTTTTTACCTATTTCACTTAATGTCAAAATAAAAAGAGAACAGAACAACATTTTCAAATCAAATCTTAATATTTCTGCAGAACTGCATTTTGTTGTTCTCCCATAAAACTTATACCTTATACTTATACCGCCACAGTTTGCAGGAATTTTGGCCCATTCCTCCAGCAGAACGACTGTAACGCAGTCAAGTTTGTCAAACACTTTTTTCAGCTCCGTTGTACAAGTTTCTTGATTAGGACTTTGCGTTGGCCACTCCAAACCTTCGATTTTGTTTGTCCTCAGGCCATTTTGTTACTAATTTAGTGGTGTGATTCAGATCATTGCTTATTTGGAAGACCTGTTTGACTCCAAGTTTTAACTCCTCAGTTGACATCTTGGGGTGTTGCTTCAATATTTCCGCATAGTTTTCTTCTTTCATGGTGCCATCTATTTTGCTAAGTGTAATAGTCCTTCTTGCAGTAAAATAGCACTTATAATATGATGCTGCCTCCTGCATCCATATTGACTTATAGTTAAAGTCAAGCATTGACTTTAATCCATAAGTCCTTAGATTGAAATGTTAAAAAGTATGTTTTTTTTGTGACAGAATAAGACAATACTCCTCTAAGTTTGCTATCTGAACTTTATTAAGAATTATAATAACAGAATGTCATCATCATCATAGAGAAAAGTTCAAGAATAGACAAATAGAACAAAAGCAAAATACACCCACTGATGTGGTCTACTGAGGAGTTTGAGTTAAACTAATATATTGTCTGAGATTTCAGTTCAAAAACCCTTTTTTGAACAAATTAGTTGTTATTTTACATTTATATAAGCGGTAATGATTCCCACACATACATGTGACTGAGCTTTAATCAAACTAACAATTTAAGTTGCTTCTGGTACATTATGAACATATTTGGCTGTGATTAGCCATTGTAGTTGCAATTTTATTTCTGCACATATGTTTGGTTCTTTTTAAATGACAAAAGGGAAGAAAAAAAAAAAGAAAAAAACCCCAACCCTGTTCAAAAGCAGGATACTTAAACTAAATACGCTTCAGGAACTTGAAGCCAACAATGGTGGATTGTGAAAGTGGGTATTTACAATAATGGCAACATTTTTGGAAGTAATCATTGTTTGTAGAAAACGTGACCAATGCTATGCAGAAAAGGGAAATGACTGTTGGCAATAAAATAAAATAAAAACATTCTGCCTAACATTTTCAGAAAGGATTATCAAATAGTTTTCAGATATTAAAAATTATAAGTAATATCTTTATAAACGTGTTGCGTCTTGTTCTGGTTTTTCAGCAATTTGTGATTGCTGATGATGCTTGTTGTGGATTTCAAAGCATTTTTTTCTTTTTTGGGATGAGTCTTCATCCTTTATGTTTCGGTTCTATGATGCTCAAATGGTTGCTGTGGGCGACAGGAATGGGCTGCTGCAAAAACTAGCCAGAAAACTCAAAAATTGTCTGGCAGCATGCAGTTGGGAAATCTGCAGCTCTAATGGCGCCTTTACTGATGTCCAAGTTGGCCGGGGCCGTCTTCACTAATGCAGTCCACAAATACCGGCTTTTGAACCCGCTTTTTGAACTTGCTCAATGGCCTTTCTCCTTTTTAGCTCAGCTGAAGAAGCGGCTATAATCTCTGAGATGAATTTCATTTTTCAGACAGCTATATGGTTGGATGTTTCCTATATTTCATCTTCAGTAAGCTTAGGTCCAGACAAATTCTCTGTTTTTCTTTGACTTGTTTACTTTGTATTTGTATGTTATGTATGAACTGTGTTCACTGACTAGGATTTTTTTGTTTCTCATCCTATAAATTGACTCCAGCTATTGAATCAGTTTGGCTGTTCAGGCCATTGATCATTGACGGACGTGTCTAAGGATTCTTTGAGTTGTGCCCTAAACTAGGGTGACCATATTTTCATTTGGGAAAACCAGGACACCTTGGAGCGGGGGGCGGCGGCGGGGGGGATCTGAAAAGGAGGACCCTTTTATTTTTTGTTGGCGTGGGGGGGTGGGGAGGGTGAGACATTTTCTAAAAAAAACCAGGGACGCCCGGGACAGGACGTGAAATACGGACATGTCCCGGGAAATACGGACGTTTGGTCACCCTACCTAAACTCTAAACATCTAGACAGAAAAAAAACAAAAATCTTTTTGCTCGTTCTTATTGGCGAAATGATAAAATGTTCAAGTATTTCAACAGGTTTTTACCTGAACTTAGGTCTGGGATTTGACTGGGCCGTTCTTTTGTATCTCAAACTGTAAGTTTTGGCGCATCATTGTCCAAAATGGTGAACCTAACGCCAATATTTCAAGATCTTTACATCTTTACATTGCGTTTTCTTCCTATATCTGTTTGCTTCTGATTTGCTTCTCATCAGCTTCACATCCCCACAGCATGATATGTCCACCACCATGTTTCACTATGGGGTTACATGCTATATCAGTTGGTCGCCATGCTGCAGGGTTTTCCATACTTTTGCAAATGGCATGTTTGTGAAGGGAAAACCAAGAGTTGTTCACCCACCTGAGCTGCTTTGTGGGTCATGTGGGCGGATTGTTAATGATCACACGAGCATCAAGATAATAAAATATAATTTTAAGGTGCCCTAAACAAGTTTTATATAGCTTTTTTCACATGTGAAATCGGTGGCATCTTACCGTCTCCTATGAATAGGAAGGCTGGATCAATATAACGTGAGCAATGTGAAACGTATTTAACCCCCCCCCCCCAAAACCTCTGATAATTTCTTGCATCTTAATTGATTGGGAGAGAACAAGAAAGGGGACGAAGAAGGGGCCCACCCAGGGTGCCAATCATGCAGGAACCGCCACTGCTCCAGAGTTACGATGGACCTCTCTCGGCTCTTCTCTGATTAAAGCTCCCTTTTACCAGCCTGACATCTTGGTAGGCGGTGCCACACTTTGTCCATTTTCACGTGATATATGCTCTGCAAGGTGTTGAAAGCCGGAGACATCGTTTCACAAATATCCACAAGTTTGTCCAGCAACACAAGATCCTAATTAAACAGATAAAAAAATTGTTCAGTTTGTTTAATCGTTTCTTTTTTTCCCCAGTAGAAGCAGCTCACCTACTTTTAAACTTCCCACCTTCAAACCTTCAACTTTGGTTGATAAGAAGGTCGTCGTGAGGATCTTGACTCTAGAATCTGTCTGTGTGTGTGTGTGGGGGGGTGTGTGTGGGGGGGTGTGTGTGTGTGTATGTGTGTGTGTGGTCATTATGCGGGCTCCTCTCTTGCTCCATGCCTGCAGTGCTCGCGTTAAACATGCCAATTAAATGAACTCAGACTAAAGCGGTGCTGTCCTGTCTGTGTACAGTACCAGCAGGAGTCCTTTGGAAGGCAGCAAGCCATCACTAACCCCGTTAACACCAGACCCTCCACACAGACCCGGGGGCCGCCGCCCGCTCTATAGGCCTGCGGAAATAACTGCTCCATTTAATGACAGGTTGAATAGTCCAAGGTTATTCCTTTCAAATGGTCAGACCTAACATGCATTTAAACTGATTTGCATGCTAAAGAGAGCACTTATGATTTCTAAAATAAATCTTTAGTGGAATGAATCTGGGAAAAGTAGTGGGTGTTACTCAGCAGTGGTGCGTTCGACAAGTATGTTGTGCTCAGGCTTTGAGGTATACCTCTACCTTATTGAGTTTTATGATCACAAAATATGTTTTCGTCAACTTTCAGCACATAACACTAATTAATCTGAAATGCCTGAAGACTTTTTAAAATCAGCTTATGCCATGGAATCATAATATACATTTGAAAAACAGAAAAACCAGGTGAGATTGGTGACCCAGTTTTGACCAAAAGTCACTGGCTAAACAAGGAGGACTGAATTACACAACTAAAGTACATTAATTTGTTGAACATTGGGGTTTTGTTTATTTGTTTTATTTATTTATTTCGAACATGATAGCAGTATAAAATAACAGACATAAACAAGGAATGCAAAAGAAACATATTTTTTGTACCACAATAATCTTGAAAAGCTTGAAAAGGAGTAGGACAAAGTACCCCATAAACTCACACAATGTTTTCAGATGTACTGTCAAAAGGAAAATCCTGACAGGTTAACTAATTTTCCACTTTTTGAAATGAATGTGTGGATCACATGAGTTTACTTTGAGTGAAGCCTTTTCACTGCAGCTCTGGGTGAATGTTACTGTCCTGGTGGAAAGAAAAGCCAATCTCAAGTCTTTTTTTTTAACCCATAGCAAGTTTTCTTTCCCATAATTCCCATATTATGATGCTGCCACCACCGTAGGGATCATGACATTAGTTAGTTAAAACATGGCAGACAGTTTCTATTTTGAATGTCTCATAAACGAATGTGCAAAACTATAATTTTACATCTATTTTTGGTGGATTAACAGCTTCCCAAATGGAGGAACAAACCCGGGTCATTACATCTGCAAGAACCGCCACTGCATAGATCATCCTAAACCCGACGGACGGTCCGTCAGTGAGCCATGATTTCTCCATTGGGAGTGAATAGGATACGTCTCTATTGCTGGGTTAAAAAAAAAAAATTCCTTGAATGTTGTAACACAATAAGCAATCAAGATCCCAAAGCCAGACATTTGACAGCTTAATGAGTTCAGGCTGCAATCACTTTAAGAAAAGCCCTGGTCCATTTTACCCCGCGCGCGCTCTGCTGAGTCCATTTAACTCACAGCAAAGGCGCATAACTACAGGTTGATAAAAACACAGGCTGGAGGTGAATGTAAATAGGTCCCGTACATTAGGACCTGTTGAGACTTGTGGTTTTTTTCCCTTTTTGTTCAGCACCCGGGAGGAGGGGGGTGATATTTGCCCCCCTAATGAAATATGTCATTACGAGGAATTCATGTGACACAAAAGGGGCGACAGTCAAAAATTGCCCCACTGCTGTTCAGTAATTATATAGTTTGCCCTGGCAGCGCCTTCAGGCAGGTGGCTGGTCCATCATGCAAATGGCTTGGCTGTGCTGACATAATTAGCCACTGCGAGCAGCTTAAATTAACAATTAGCTAACATGCAATTCTGCGCACAACTCAATAGTTTTCCTTTTTTTTTTTCTTTTTTTTTTCTGCTGGTCGTCACTGTATGTAATTCCGGTGCCTGAATTGCACAGTAGGATATAGCCTATATTATAAAAAAAACCCCAAAAAAACACTTGGTCAATTTGCTTTCTAAATGAATGGAAATCAACAGAATAAGGGGCTTATATCCTAATCCCCAAAGAGCGGCAGCATGGAAGCTCATTTATGTTAAACATTTGTCTAAAAAAAAAACAACCTTAGGATGACAGACAGCTTAATACTGATGGAGTAATTCAGTGGTCCCATCGACAAGGGGCCACAGGTACCACATTCAGTGGTACCTGTGGTCAGGGTGTCTGATATGGATTATGTATATA
>CAEFZY010036614.1:0-10552 GCA_903066815.1 Brachyrhaphis roseni
TATATATATATATATATTTATATGCAACATCTTTTGATGGAAAGATTTTTTGTGTGTCACTGCTTTGCTCAAGAACAGTGAGTAGACAGCTCATGACATCATAAGTGATGAGATGTCTACATTGAGCTCTGTTTAGCTTTCATCGTGCCATTTTCTTATCTCACAGCTCTCATTTTACTCCTCAGATACAGTTATTAGCTTTATTAAAGTAAAGGAAATCAAGGAAGTCCGTTTTAAGTTGTCCATGAAATACCTTTTTGTCAAATTCACTTTGTTAAAACTGCAGTAGGTATCTTTTACAAACAGTATATGTATATTTTTTTCATAATTGTTCAAACTGTCTCCATGTCTTGACAGTATAACATGTGACTGATAATCTGTGAAAAAAAAATCCAGCTCCTTTGTCTTCTCCCTGGTCCTACAGCCATATATACAGCAGTGGGTCCGATACAACCAATCAGAGTCAGGAGGAGGGTCTTAGTGCTGTCAATCACTCTCGTGTACACATTAGAAGTACCGGCGTAACATTACATCCAGCTTACAGGATGAGCCAAAACATCATATTTGATGGATTAGAACATGTTTAGATAAGTTTTTAAATATATTTTTAAAACTGAACATCTAGAATTTTCTCAGAATGTAAATATCTTTTTTAATGAATCTCATCGGTAAAGAATAAACTGTTGGTTTTTTTTATGTTGGTCCAGCAGTCGAATCTCATTATAAAACTGAAACAGCCTTTCAGTTTAGTGTCACCAGGAAGCACACCATGAAATAGAAGGCAATATTTGCATTCAGTCATGTTTTCACATTTATATAAATTAATGCACCAGAAATTCAACAGCAAAAGTAACAAACGTCAAGAGCGTTGTCAGTTTTTGAGGTTTTCAAATATCACCATTCGATTGTTATTAGGATAAAGCACAATGATTGTTTCTGGAATGTTTTTTTGTTGTTGTTGTTTTTAGGAAATTCTAATCAAGATACTTGTCCATCTCTAGCAGCCAGGTTGGTGGGTTTTGTCTTTTTCTGTGCTAAATGAGTTCTTTGCTTGTTTTGCAGCAGGCGGTTGTTGATTGCCACTGTTTTGGTTTTGGAGTCGAGCTGTAACCGTACTGGTTTCTTATGATTCTTATGGTTGCAGTGTCAACTTAATGAGCCTCAGAGTTTGTGTGTTTGTTGATATGTGCGGTACATTGACCATGATTAAGTCATCCGACTCTCCGGAAAGAAGCCATTTGGTGAGTGTAATTTACTGCAGTCGGTGAAGACGCGACACAGAACGGCATAAACGTCAGCGTGTTGGAGTGCCTCTCATTCTTTCACACTTTACTTTTTTGACACAGATGCGTTGTCTGGTTGTGAAAACTTGCCAAAAAATTAAGTTCAGTTCTGTGTCAGTCTCTGCTAACGTCACCGAGCCGACCAAATGAACACGGCTATTAGAGTATCGAGCCTGAAGGATGGAGAAACCTTTAAGAACGTCATCGAGCTTCTGTCATCTCCACACATCTGTAGTTAACATCTGCTCTATTCGGGCAAATGAAAACACAACTGGCATCCATATCCAAGGAGCAGAAAAAGAAAAAAGACATCAAAAAGCAGAATTGTTTCCCAAAGTAGTTTGACGTTTTGCTTTCATACGTTTATTAATAATATTTATTAAATAATTGTTTTTTATTGTAGCTAATGGCCTCGTGATGATGCGTTATCAGAGCTGCTCTGCCTAAGTGATAAGCTGCAGGATGCACGTTGCATCGGAGCATTGAGGAGGTGCTGTAAGTGTCTGTGAGCCCACTTGATATAAATGTCCATTAGCATTTGGACCTTTACCGCAGAAAGCTTCAGCTGACTGGTGATTAATCCTTTATGGAGCTTATTAAGCCATATGCCATTGTCTGCCAGGAACAAACGCAGTTATGTGAAAACCTTTCTTTGTGTATGTGAAGCATAGCATTGACATGATCCGGTCAGAGAGCATCCAAACAGATGTTGGGGTCTTACTAGAACAGAATGGGGATATTTATACTTTTATTGCCAACATAGACTGCGTAGTGAGGTAAGCAGCATCACCACTGGCCAAAACTATGGCCAGCAGGAGCGGGATGCCAAATGTGGCACCCCGCTCCTGCTATCGGAGTAGCAAATGCTAAATGTGCATTTTTGCTATATTTGCATTTTTGCTATTGTTAGCCTAAAACCTCCTTACCAATCGCGGGTATAAAAGGGCAGCCAGGTTATATTAGCTCCCACTGCGGTGTAATAAAATCATTATTAAATTAGGAGTTTACAGGTAAAAAGCAAGTCTTTAAATACATTTATAACCAAAAACTGTTGACGTATGCTAAGCTAGCAGTTACTAACCGATGTCAAAGCAGTATGAGTCATGACAGATTGACTGAACGGACGTCCTCTAATGGCGGTTGCTTCAGATTACTTTTTCTTTTCTTTCCTGTGGAAAGTTCAGGAACTCCCAAGACGCGACCTGATTGCTCGATGGTTTAACACGTATTCTGTGTGTCCAGTTGTTTAAGTTGAACAACGCATAAAGTGTAGAAAATGACACAAGATGTGTTGAATGTACTACAATCATCACTGTGGCCTGGATTTGAGGACAATCCAAGCTCTTCATGGTCCATAGTAATACTTTAAAAACTAATTAAACATCCACTAGGTGCTGACATTTTTATGTGTCGAAGGAACATGAAGGTACAATCTAACGAATCCTAATCTTTTGTTGCTGTTTAGGTGTAAAGGACCCATTGGATGCACTTTTTGGTAGGCTGTTTCATGCATTCAACCTTTGCAAGTCCAGTGCCGGTTCTTCCTGGGAGATCCCCTCTTCCTGCTGCCCGCCATCACCCACCACTGTTTCACCCCCCGGTGTGGCTGCCACCATGGCACCAACATCCACAGAAACGTCTGGGTAGACACAATATCTACATGTATCCCCCTCACCCTGTTGAGCGTAAATAAAAGTAGCTCCCGGTCACTCTTGCAAACGGTGAAGAAGACGTCATGGTACTTGCATCTTGGGTTTGCAACTTTGGCTACAATGTTGACGAGCAGCGAATCTAAATACTGCCTTCTTTTGTTTTACTTC
This sequence comes from Brachyrhaphis roseni, assembly GCA_903066815.1. Lineage (NCBI taxonomy): Eukaryota > Metazoa > Chordata > Actinopteri > Cyprinodontiformes > Poeciliidae > Brachyrhaphis > Brachyrhaphis roseni. Next base: position 3,104 of record CAEFZY010036614.1, read on the forward strand.
TGGCCCTGGGAACACAAAGCTAACATGTTGCGGAGGGCCTGCTCAGATAGTTGTTGAGTGAGAAGTCACTTCCCAAGCTTTCCCAAACTTTTGACATTTCAGTGTCCTTTCTGGACATCATTAGTTTTTGCAATCTTTACCTGTTAAAGTAGCTGGGTGAATTAGTAATAGATAATAGTGGTGGTTTGTTTGTTTTATATAATAGAGAAATTTTGAAATGTTTTATCATGTTTTTGTGCTTACACAGCATCTGCTGCTGTATGATTTCTGAGCTAAATTTGATCCATCTGTGTGTTTGCAGCTCAATGTTTAAGGTCTGACTTCTGCAACAGCATCTGAGTTTTCATATTTATATTTAGATATTTTTAAAAAAGCAAATAACTCCATAAAGTTGTGTGGGAAAGTATAAAGTTTTGACCAAATAAAAACAGTACAATGAAGTTAGAAATCATCCAGTCATTACTTCCTTTATTTACTTTAGCTTAATTAGTGAGGTAGGCAGTTTAAGGAAATAAATAAAATAAAAAAACACGTACAGATCTTTGCTGTTTGAGGTGACGAAAACCACACACACACACCTCCTCCCTCCTGTGTACACAGTGAGGTTTAATAGAAACACGCCACGACACAGAAAGCTCTAATTACATTGATAAAGAGCATTTTGAAAGCAGACTCGTGGGCACACAGCCTAGACAAAAGGACAGATGACTGGGAGAGACAAAACACTGCAGAGAGTTTTAATGAGGCAACATGGGACTGTCTGTCAAACGGTGACACATTTACACTCACACAACAGCACAGCTTAGTGGTCTTTACGCAGAAAAAAGAAAAAAAAACTCAAAAGCATCCACAGAGGAAGAGGCAAGCAAAGTTATGCGTGTGATTATAAATCACAGTGAGACGGCATAAAATGATACTTATAACACACATCTGGTTTGCTCTGAGAGGAACTTTGTCTTCACCACACGGTGCCTGTCTCAAACCTGACAGACGGGCTTATCGGGTCAAAAGTTTAACCTCAATATTCCCGATGTCAGACATGTCAGTCGTATCATGGTCGGCTGTACAGACGGTACAAAAAAAGCAATATCGGAGATTAGCGCTTTGAAATGTGGACCTAAACACCACTGGAATATATACACTCCAAAAAAAAAATAAAAAATACAAGATTATACACGAGTAAAATAAAGCCTTTAGGCCTAATCCATATTCAAAGTCTTGTCTGCGGCCGGCCCGCGGGTCTCTGTAGCCTAGTTCTGATGGCGGTTATTGGGGAAAGCTGCTTTGTACCGGTCAGTTGTGAGATGAGAGCTTGGACACGGTCTGCTGAGCTGACCTATATTTGGCCGGCTTCCCTGTCTGAACCGTCCAAACCCCAAGCTTCTTTCACGATTCCTTCTATAGGCGGGCCGGTCCCCCGGGCATCTTTCTCTGCTCTTATCCGGCTTTCTGCTCGAGTTCGAGCTTGAGCGTTCTGTCAAATGAAATATTTTATGTGCGTGGTTCTAAAGGCTGAAGTGCTGTAGGAAGAAAATTCACACATGGCGAGGTTTTTGGAGTTTTATCGGCCTTCCATGTGCAGGGATTCATGTGTTGATCAAACATGGCTGGTCAGTTGTCTGGTGGGGCTTCGAGGTCAATGCCTAGAAGCTTTAAAGTCAGAAAATGTCTACAGGAGCAACTGTGAGACATTTGTAGAAATTAGCACAGCTTGTACTACTGGTTGTAAACAGCAGCCGTCATGTTTGTTACCAAGTTATTTACTCTAACTCTGAAATTTCCAAATGGTTGCAATCATTTCCTAGTGCAGAATTCTACAGCTTCCTTTCGCAAAAAGCCGTTCCAATGTACCATGGTAGACGACTCTTACTGGTACAAAATACACTATAGTTAAACCTGATAAGAGAAGAAAATGGGCGAAACCTGCCAAAGTCAATGGATGTCCCTCCATCAGGGCTCTCTAGAAAATATGGCTTCCTATTAAACAGCTTTCTTTTTTTTTTTCTAGCTTCTTCTGACTTTGGGTCTTCTTCCTTTTTGTACCAGCTTCTGTTGTTATCAGAGAATCTGGCTACACTTGTGAGTGATGCCTTCACCAATCTCAAAAAGTTACGTTTTTTTTTAGTTTCCAGGTTGTCAGACTGGAACAGGTTGATGTGTTTTTGAAGATGACCTCTCAGTACGCCGAGTGCCGCCAGAGTCGTGACGTTTTGTCAGAAAATTTTAAAATTCACACATTTTAAAATTCGAATGTTGAAATTTCTTGGGACGATTGGTATAAAAATGTTTGTGTATACATAAAAATGTGTTACCTATACTTAAATTGAACGAAACAACAATCAGGTGCTCACAAACTAGTGACACTTGTGATTCCTAGAATCCCTTTGCGTAAAATATTAAACTCATTTGGCGAATAAATGTAAAATCTGACAGTATAGCTGTATCCAAGTAGTAAATAAACTTCTAATGTAATTCTATGCAAAAATATTCAGTTGGACAAGCACATCTTTACGGGTTTATGTTCTAGACTGCGGGACAGGCAATAAAAGATTTTAATGCTCCTATTTTCTTTTTTTTTCTTCATATTTCCCCAGATTTGAAATACAATAAAAATACATTTCCAAGCTTTTAAAGCCTTTTAAAGACTGCATATTGACCTTGTTTTAAAAAAAAAAAGTTAAGGCTTTTTAACGTGCTGCTTATGAAAAAGGGGGCTTTGAGGACAGAAAGCGATATTGTTAAACAACGAGTCTGTAAATGTTTGTTCTACATATTGTTGGTTTTTACAGTTGTGGTATTTTCCATCATTTACCCTCAGGGATTTTGCTTTGATGTTTATGTATTTATTTTTTGATGAAGCTTCTTAGCTGATAACATCTCATACAATGTAAAAAAAAAAGAAAAAAAAACTAAATTTTAAACTCTATGGCTTCTAGTCTTGTTGAACTATTACATATATATTTTTTGCAATTTTTGCAGGCTAAGCTAAGCAAATCAACTGATTTATTTTGCAGAAGAATAAAAAAAATAAAAAAAAGTCAGATATTTGGTAACCTTTAGTGACTATTTGACCACTGTGGTCGCTGTTTAGCTGGAATTACATATATGGTACTTACCTCGCAGCTTACAGCACTGACTTTACAAAGTATTGTGTCCCAGTTTATGTGGATCCTTAAATCCATTCAGACTTGACAAAGCAAATGTTTTAGATGGTAATAAAGACAGAGAAATAAGATTGATGACTTGGTATTCACAAAAAGAGCAAATAGAAAGACTGAGGCTTTTTAGCTGTTAAGAAAGAGCTGAGGAGTGGAAAATATACATTACTGCCACTATTAGATCAAAATAAATGCTCCTATTTAGGTCAGTTGAAACACCCGACATTACTTCTATTTGTGAAATGTCAGAAAGGTGAGAGAACATTTCTTTAGATATTTATTTTCACGTTGTTTGTGAATTACATTTACTTCGCATCCCCTGCTGGCGCCTTTAAGACCATCTGACTTGAGTTAAATGTTTGAAGGATCCTTCCAGAGGCTTCGCACAACAGTTTTCTCCTGAAAGAACTTACTTAACCGAGCTGGGTTTGCAGGCTAGCGCTGAACACGCACATCCTTTCAGCTTCATGTTCTCATGTTGACTGAGGTTATAGGACTTCCTCTCCAAATAATTCATTCTGTGTCTTTAAGAGACTTTTAAAAAGTTATCTGGTTGTCATTGTCCATTCAGAAAACGTATTTTTTGCACCCAACGTTACACTCTCTGGTTTATGACTGCACGTACAGAACGGACGTGGGGTGATGGAAGAGCTTGGGGCGCAGTGTAGCAGAAATATGCCAGGAGAAGGAAAAGAAAAAAAAAAGGACAGTGAAACGGGTCAAGTGAAGAGAAGTCGGTCGGTAAAGAGGGAGAGCGAGGGCAGCAAGTTTAGGAGCAGAAAAGCAACGTTAAAAGGGAAGGGAAAAGGACAACGTGTAAGTAACGGGGTGGATAGTGATGAAAAATTTAAGTTCAGAAACAGAGATGGGTGAAAGGATTGATGGGAGAAGAAGAGGAGGAGGAGGAGCACTTTCCAAAATGGAAGGAAGACGAGTGAAAAGCAAGGTCAGGTAGAGATTGGTGGCTTGCACGAAGCAAGAGTCGTAGTTTTATGTTTTGTGTGGTCTACTGTACAGCGCTGTGTGATTTTATGTCTGTGAAAAGCGCTTTATAAATAAACTTTACTTACTTACTAGTTGTCCTCACTTCTCCTCCGTCACCTCACTTCCTTCTCCTTGGTCTCCGTTTCTCAGTCACTCCCTTCCTCTTTCCTCTCATCCTTCTGCTCTGCTCACACGCCCCATTTTCCTTAACTCGGCAGACGGCCGGCGTTGCCTCATGCCGACAGCCGGCTTTCATGCATGTATGTGCAGATTCCTCATGGCAAGTGTGTAAAGCTCGCGTACTCCTACGTTCGGTCGAATACGGGATGACACATGGCTGAGAGATGTGTGTTTCTGTGTTTTTGTTGTTCTTTTTGTGTCTGTGTCTGTGTGTGAATGTAAGTCCCTCTGCTGCTCTTGAAAGTAACCACATTGCATCTTGTTTTTCATGAAACTGAGCTGCCTAAGCCTCATTGTTTATGTGATATTGATAAATGGCTTTTAACATAAAAAAATAAAATAAAATAAAAATCAGAAAACTGAAATGGAAATTACCAAGAAATTAGCGGTTGCAATAAACTGACGGACCAAACAAGGAAAGGATTAATAGAAGCTGCTACGGAACGGTAACTTTGTTGAAAGAATCTGTCAGAAGCTTGACTATTTGTTCTATAATCTGCCATTCTGGCTGGCATGAAGAGAAAAAACAATAGTAAGAAATATTCTTTGCAGTTTATGTCAATGATGTGAAGAACCAAATACAAAGTTCTGGACCACAGGCAAATGTGAGACAGAAAACCAACACCTTCAACACACTGTCCCGGTATCAAAAACATGGTGGTGGCAGCATCGTGCTTTTTGTTAGCATTTGGAGTTTACGGAAATGGTCAGAGTTGATAGGAAAATGTTAATTGAAAGGCAGTGGAGGCTGTAAAATACTTAACATATGGTACAATTACCCTAGAAGCCCTACTAAAATTGAAATGGACTGGCACAAAACGAAGCATATTTATGTGTTAGAATGGCAGAGTCAAAGTCTAGAGCTAAATCTACTGGAGAATCCATGGAAAACATTGAAAACTGCTGTTCACGGATGATCCCCTTCCAGTCTGATTGAGCTTTAGCTGTTTTGTAACACAGAATGGGCAAAGATTATCCTGAGATCCTCAGTGAAGTATTGACATAGAAACACTTTTGATTTGTCTTTTCCTTCAGCGATACAATGATGCAACGATTAAAGTAATTCCAATACAACTTGTTTAAGTTTTTGGTTATGTGTCACAATTAGAAAGTTCTACCATCACAAACACTAAGACTAAGCCCTGTATCTACTTTGCACAAAAGCCACATTGTTCCTCTAAATAACATGCTGTATCATTGCTGCCACTCTCCACCGTTCACTTCCAAGACACAATGAGCAAGTATGTCACGAAGGCTAAAACTGGTCTCACAAACTAAGCCCACTTTTTAAAAACGCTGAAACGAGTCAAAGTTTTCGCGTGAAAGTGACCTTGTCTGAACGCCGTCACACCAGAGAGTGCCTTTCATAAGACCTGGACGCATTCTTTCTTTCCAGGAGGAATGCCAGTGCCTGAGGTGGCGTCTGACAGTGCCAGCGCCGCCGCCATGTTGAGCCCCGTCCTCAATGCCTCCAACGGAGACGGCTCCGAGTCTGAAACCACCTCCGCCATCCTCGCCTCTGTCAAGGAACAGGTTGGAAGTCTTTTCTTTTTTTGTGTCTGTGTGTTCAAGCACCTCTGACTACGCGTTTGTTTGTGCAAAAATACACAGGAGGTTGTCAAAATTAATGAAAGATGAACACCAGAAAGCACGGTGGATAAGTCCCGCAGCCCTTTCAGAGAGAAACAAGGTGACAGTAAACAGTAAACACCTATGATGGAGCGTCCCACTAAGCCAGCGTGTCACAAATATGTCACTACATCTCGATGTAGCGGGCCTCGAGCCACAGCCGTGTGCGGCGATTTCTCGCCTAATGTGATGGAAACCATCGTTTCCCCACATTTTATCAAGTCTGAGCAGCTTTGTTGGATGTGATGAGGCAACACAGAGACGAGACTAAGTCACCTTCGTTTTAGTTTCCAACGTGGGTACGGTTAGGAATTAGAGGTCTGAAGCTGTTTGATGTTCATTTTAAAATTACGAGGATTAGAATATTAATCAGGGTGATTAGATGTAGCTGAACGTTCTCAACTCTTTCGTTTTTCAGCCAGAGTGTGGAAGGTGTGCTTGGTTTTGACCTGGACTGAATTTAAATCGGGACTCTTAAAGATACAGCAGTACTGTTTTTTCTTGTTTGTTTTTGTTTGCGTTTTTCGTTCCCGTCCTAAACGCAAACATTTTCTGGAAAGTGTCACCTAAACAGGTAATGCTGTTTTCACTCCAGGTTTTCAATTAGCTACAATAAATGAACCACAACAAATAATTTTCAGTATTTAAAAAAAAAACTACATGAAATACCTTCTTTGGTGAATCTTTTGGTAATGGGTAACAATGAGACTGTCATAGTTGTCAGATTTAACAAGTGCATTCGTATCTAATTCCAGATGTCTGGAAATATCTAACATATATCCAGAAGCGGTTAAAATACACCAGCATGAAGCCGTTTGTTCATGGGCACAAACTGGAAGTAGAACGGCCCAGGCTATGAAATGGCAGATTGCCCCAATCCTGTAATTTTTCTCACAGTGCTAAAATCACTCTGGAGAACACCATGCTGAGCAGTAGAATGCTCATTTTGCAACAGGAAGAGAGTTTTCCAGACTTACCTCCTCTAGTATGCAGAATCTTTTGGCAAATCTTGCTTTGATTATGTCCAGTTTATGACAACATCATGTAGTTTAAAATTAAAGAGTACAATGACTTCCTGACTACAAGCCAAAGCTTCCAGAGTAGAACTCACCAAAATATGACCTGAAGCAACACAGAGCTATTGAGGCTGGATTGGTGGATGAATTGGTGGATGAATTGGTGGTAACCCGGTCCAACAAGTGAAATCCTCATCTGTGCTCTGGACAAGATTGTCCTGGTTTCTGTTGGTCAACACAGATCCTAAACCTGCTATTAGGAATCGTGGTGATGTTTTCTGTCTTGATTTTCATGTCGGCTCTCTGTTTCGCTCTTAGCATCTGAGCGATAAGATGCTAAATTGTAGTTCCATTGTGTCACACTGAGTTGGACTGGACTGAGCACTGTTATTCATGGATTTTGATTTTTGACTAAGACTTTTTTCACCCTGCTACTTTTCCAGCTTCTCTGGCTGCCAATTAATTCCAGGATTCACTAAAGG
>CAEFZY010036621.1:0-19949 GCA_903066815.1 Brachyrhaphis roseni
AACCGCTCCAGCGAGAGCTGCAGATCACGTCCCGATGAAGCCAACAGGACCACATCATCCGCAAAAAGCAGAGATGCCATCCCGAGGCCACCAAAACGGATCCCCTCAACACCTTGGCTGCGCCTAGAAATTCTGTCCATAAAAATAATGAATAGAATCGGTGACAAAGGGCAGCCCTGGCGGAGTCCAACCCTCACCGGAAACGAGCCCGACTTATTGCCGGCAATGCGGACCAGACTCTGACACCGGTCATACAGGGACCTGACAGCCCGTATCAAAGGGCCCGGTACCCCATACTCCCGGAGAACCCTCCACAGAGCTCCCCGAGGGACACGGTCGAACGTCTTCTCCAAGTCCACAAAACACATGTAGACCGGTTGGGCGAACTCCCATGCACCCTCCAGGACCCTGCCGAGGGTGTAGAGCTGGTCCAGTGTTCCACGACCAGGACAAAAACCACACTGCTCTTCCTGAATCCGAGGTTTGACTATCCGACGGACCCTCCTCTCCTCTCCTGTTTTCTTATTATATTAAATTCTGTAATTTCTGTGAAGTCATCACGCATTGCTGTATTTTATTGTGGCCAACACGTCGCTCGCCGAGAGGACCTGGATTTAAGGGAGAGAGAGAGAGACAAACTTTTTCCAAAGTTAACTTATTTAAAACTCTTTTTCTTAACAGTATTTAAATACCTTATGTTTAGTTAAACACCTTATGTTTATTTAGACCATTAACTATTTTGTTTTGCTGAGTTTGAAGGACTGGCTGGGAGAAGCTGATTGGTTGGGAGAAGCAAACCAGGAAGTGGAACAAACCATCAGGCTGCTGGAAGCAGGGGACTTGATGTTGAAGATCCTTCCTCTCTCTACTTATAGCATAACTGCTAAAACATTTATGGTGTTAGGATGTTTTGTTTTTATAGTTGTGTTAAAGTTAAAATGTTTTGATTTGAATTAGTTATTTATGTTTATGAATTGTTTGTCTTTGTCTTCTCTTCCACCCCTCCTCGTTTGTGTAGGCTAGCCTTTGTATATAAATTCCCCTGTGTTCATTGTGCGAGGTCAGTTTTTGGTTTGTTGATTTCTTTTGGGCCCATTTTGCTTATATTTTTGAGATTTGTTGTTAAAAGCCTTTTGTTAAGATTTTTTGGAAATTAAATAGAAGATATTTTTTATATATATATGCCTTTGTCCTTGTTCCTTGCTGGTCGGACCATTACAGTGAGAAGGGAATTTTTTTTTTTATATGTATATATTTTAATTTTTTTCTAACCATGGGACTTTTCTAAAAGGCAATAGCTTGAGTCAGACATCTTCTCTATGTTCTGAAATTCGAGGCAGTTCAGGTTGCAGCTATATAGCTGCTATTTTAGCAGCTTTTTTTCTTAGCTTCGACGTGACAAGGCTAAGAAAACTAATCCTGTTCCTCCTGCCAGCACTGATCTTAGCGCAGAACACAAACTCTGAAGTCGGCCTGGTCTTGCCAGGTCTTACATTTGAGTTGGTGAACTCGGTGTATTGGGGTTCAGAAGCCTTGATGTGCCTTGTGAGTTTTCATTACAATATATTTTCTTGTCATAAATTCTGTCAAGAGCCAAACAATCATGAAACGATATAATCTTTTTAAAAAATCGATAGGAAATTAACTTAAATGAAAAGCAAATGTATCAAAAAAGATGTAATCAAAAATAAATCAAATTGTTGACCTTGAAAAACTTACAGAATAAACTAGTCATCTCAGATTATATTATATTATATTATGTTATAATATATTATATTCTTTCTCAGGGAAAGACAAGATTTGATCATGTATTGACTCAGCTTTGTGCCAAGACCAAATCTGAGTCTTGACTTCTTGTTTTCCTCCATGATGATCGATGTATCAACTCTGCTGCTGGAGAAAAAAAATGTCTTTTGAGCATCTGTTTGGAGTTGGACTGGGACTGAGAACAGAATGAGGGTGCCTCCAGCTTTAAGGAGGACACACAACATCCTGCAGTTGGACTCTGGAATATGACTGATTTGATTGTTGATTTGACAGCATGTTTCATTTTCACTGTGTTTTCTGCAAGCTCCATATCAGTATCCATATCAGTGTTACCCCACTCTGATGTATCTGCAGGAATTTACTCTTTATCACCTATGTATTCATTTATTTTCTTCTGGAAAACAAGAATGCTTTATTTCTTAATACACATCAATATGGATTCATGCTCCTAACAGCTTTTCTGCATTTCGAGTTTTTCAGTCAGCTCTCAAATTTTCGATGACATTCACTCTCTACTGATAGTTTCACATATCACGATGGAGCTCTTTACCCAACCAGAGGGAACTGAGGTAATGGAGGTGGTTCTCATTATGTCAGGCTGCCAGGAGTCAAAAGGTCAAAAATCTGAAGTGGTTGCAGAAAAATTTTGTCTGTTCATCAACATTTTTTCCATTTCACCATCCCATAAGTTTTGCACCAAAGTTTCTCTTTCTGCATAAAAACATAATGGCCAGAGAAAAATTGATTCTAGTTCTTTCCAACTTGAGTCAATTTCACAATTCTTATGTAATATTTATAGAACTTACTTTGGATGCTAATTATCTGACCACTTGAGCACTCACAGGCTATGTTCACACAGCAACCCAATGAAACCAAATCCACATTTTTTTGTTCATATCCAACTTTTTTATGGACGTCTGAAAGACAAAATTCAGACCTTTTCAACTTCCAAAAAATCATATTTGAGCCATTTCCATGTGCGGAACTAAATTAGTTACCTATCTGATAGTTTTCAAAGTGTCTACATTTTATCTGACTTCTACATTATTGACCTGAGACATGCGTCGTGATTCTGCACCGGAAGAAGACAGATGCAGTAAATCTGGGGTTGGGCATATGGATCCAAAAATATCTATAATATCGATACCAAGTTGGTATCGGTAGTGGATCAATCCTAGCATGGTAGTATCAATATTTTAGTTTCAGATCTTGTCTTGAAATATTATTTTATTTTTGTATTGTAGTGCCTCAACCCTACCTCAAAACAGATTTTGTTTTAGTTTGCTCTCAAATTACAGTTTTTTATGCACATTATTGATTTAGGAAAAATGCTGGCAAATCATATTAATATGTTAAGTATTTTGCAGACACTTTCTCCAAATTCTATCCAAGCTTTAAACAGAAAAATATAAAAGGAAAAACTATGAAAACACAGAAGTTTGATGATATGTCAAACTTAAATAAAAAGTATCGGTATCAGTGATAGAGGAAATGTATTGGATCAATACCTCAATATACAGTATGGCACACCTCTACAATACCTAAACAATGCCTGAAAATTATAACTATGAAATTATGAAAGACATCTGTGTCGTCAAAGTGCATCACATCACAATGACTCTGACTCCATACAGGAACTACTGCTGCTGCTAGAACATTACACAGCTGTAAGCTAACTGAAGTAGTTTAAGCTAAACTCAGCAGACATCTTAATGTGGAGAAAAGAAGAATTGAAAATTATAAATGTATATTCATACATGCAGCTGAAACCAGAAGTTTACTAAAATCAAATAAAAAGATATACACATTTTGTGAAAGGAAATCCAAAAGGCATCCGAAAAATAATACAGTTTAAAATGCAATTATTCCTGATGCTGTCCAGATGTATGGAAACGTTTTAATTTGGAAAAAAAAAAAAAGAACACTAAAAAATCATCTCAGTATGTTTCTTTGTTCTGATTTAACTTCAGACTTTATTTGATGTTTGATAATTTGTGGTTTTATCTTTCTATGTCAGAAGTGGTGATTCAGAAGCGTTGTTCCATTAATGATCAAACATTATCTCAGATAGGTAGGTGAGAACAGATAACAGTATGCAGGTTGCTTATAATATAATACAAATTAAATCTCCACCGACTTCTACTTGTCAGATAATAAAGATCCAATTCTGTTTTACAACATCTAAAAATCTGGATGAAATTATGCACAAAAGTACACTTCAGTTTTCTGGTTTCGTTGTATTTTGTAGTCGTCTCTGAGCTAAAATAATGTGGAGTTTATCAGCGATAGCGGCAGATTTCTCCTCCACCGCCCACTGATGTGATCTCGTATCAGGAGAGCGACATGAAAACGTTTTTGGCTGCTTGTCAAGGCTTGGCCTCTGGGGAGCGCTGCTCCTGCTCACTCAGCTGCTGGAGTTGTTGCATTTCGTTTAGCCAAAACAACTTCCTGTTTTGTACGTGAGCGTGCAGGTTACCGTTGGGATGACTTCACATTTCATGACAGGTTGACAGAATCATGCTGGTACAGTCAGTCAAAGTCAGTGTGCTGAAGGAATGCAACAAAGGAAGGCAGAGGCTGTTTGACCTGACAGCAGCAGCTCTGGCTGGGACTAGAAAGACTGAGAAGCCCCTAGCTGGAGAGATGGATCTGGACTTAACTGGACTCTTCCTCACTTTTATCTGTGTATGTTGTTGGATGTTGGACTGCATGTCACACCAGGGGTAATGAGGTACTTGAAGGCAAGGCAAAAAAAAAAAGCTTGTGTGAATATAATAACCAAACCCATCTATAAATAAAACTTGATTAGTTTGGTTGATTTGCATTGTTCTCAGTGCAAACGGATTTTATGTAATACACCAACATAAACTGTGGCTTACCTGTGAAGTGAAAGAAAAATGATTTATCTTTAAAATGTCTGGGCATCCACCTAAACTATCAGGTCTGGGAGAGACAGAATGAAAGAGTTTCCACTCGTTTTAACTGGGACCAAAATGGCAACATTGAGTAACCTGTTCCCCTCCTCGCCTGTGGTGGCGCTGCACCAAGAATCACTGAAGGAAGCAACATAAAAACTTCAGAAGAAGACACTGAGCATAACCTCTTTCTTCACAAATTGTAAACAAAAGTAGAATGGCGTCAGATTTTAGAGGTTGTAGGATTTCTCTTGTGTCTTTGCCAAACGACCATGAGCCATTCCTCCCGCTAGTGTTAGACTCACAAGTTTGTTTTGGTTGTAGCTGCCCAGAATGCCTTGCACTAGTCTACGTCCTGCTTTTTTAAAATGATGACAGTGAACTTTGGCTCATTCAAAACAAATAGATTGCTTTTGATCACGACTGAGAAATGATCTAGAATGATGGTTAAGAATGACGGTCAACAGAAAAGTTTGCGAACGCCTCTCACCCAGATACCTGTTGGGTTTGCCTGTTAGAGGTAAATGATGTGTGACTGCTTCCCAGTCAGGTGTTGGACAGGCTGAACGCCTGTGCCATCTTAACAAATAAACAAAACAGTAAAATTTAGGACAGTATGAGTCATTTCCACCGTTTGTATCCAGACCTGACCTAAGATCCAATGTGACCAGACTGCCACGTCTCACATTCACTAAATGTAATATTGTAATAATAGAAAATAGACTCACACTACCTTTCAATGCATAACATTTTCTTTTGACCAGTCAGTCTGGGTGGCTGACCTTTTATTTCTTTAAGCACACAGCATGTTGCTAATAGTGCCTCGACATTCACAACCAAAAGCTGCATTATGCTGAATCTCAGGCACTAAAAGCATCATTTTCTTAAGTTTCTGTTTAATTTAACCAACACCTCAGCGGTGTTGTTTATATAACCATGGAGGAAACAGTAAATGCGCCTAAGACTATTTGGTTGTATTTCATATTGGCATCATCGTGTCAAAAATAGTGTGAATTTCGTAACACAGCGTGAACAGAGTTAATGAATCTCTGGTGGTAAGTCCAACTGGTGTGTTCAGAATCTGTGAAGAGGAGAGTCCCAGTTTATTAAGGATGCTGAGCTGGTTATTAACTGCTCCCACAACCAGCACAGATGTGACACACACACAATTAGAATGAAGACACGGTGACAAAGTGAGACTCTTTTTGTAAAACTTGCACAGCTGCTAGGAGAGAATTATACTGTTCTTGCACTTTTTATGACAAGTGAAGAGATTTGATACAGCAGTTTTTTTTTTATTCTTCAGTAATTGGAAAACGAGTTTTAAACAACAGAACAGAAAGGCATGAAAGAGAACAAAGAGTCAGGAATAGATCTAAGCAGAATTGGCTACTGTAATATTCTTGAGATGGTAAGTAAGACACTGAGTGTGAGTTGAAGCGTTAAGAGATTGTAAAAGTTGTATTGTCAAGTATGGAAAGAGGCTCCAGAGTGATTAGCACAGATGGTTTAAGTCCCAACTCGACACACACACTGAGACTCAAGGGGAAGACTAGACATCTTGTAGTTGGAGAGTTGTGGGTTTAACTCCAGCTTCTTCCTCTCAAAAGTGTTGGCAAGGTACCTTACACCAAGTCCCTATGGATTTACATAATTGTCAGTATGGCTGGTTGAATCATCCTGAAGCATAAAGAACTGAGTGTTGAGACTAGAAAAGTGGTACATAAAAATTCAGTCATCTACCTATACATTCAAAAAGTACCAGTAAAATATGGAGTGGGTGTGAAGTGGCAGCTTAATTATCAGGAGTCACATTTTACAAAACCACTGCTCACAAAACATGCTAACAATGTATTACAGCTATTATGTAAAAAGGTAAGATATGTCCTAGCAAGTCCATTAAATGAAAAGAAAAAGGTTTTCATTACTGTGAATACAGTCAATTGAAAAGCTGAGCACAGTGACTCCGGCTATTCATAGGGTCAACGACCACAAAGAGCTAAAATGCACAAATACTTGAGAGCCCCTCTAAAACTGTTAACTGCCATTAATAATAGTTCAGACACTAAATATACCAAGTATACCTCAATATTCATTAATATGCACAGCTGAGACGTCTTAGTACTAAATCAGAAACTAACATCTACAGTCTTCCTTATTTCTGCTCTTCTACGTATATACAAGAACGTATGGTACTTTCAAGAGTCAAAAGATGTAGCAGCAAGCAATTGGTATAAAATACTGTCCTTTTTTTTGCATAAGTGGGATTCTTATATGAAAGGCATATCTAACATGTTGTTTACTGGAAAACATTATGATTTTTTGGAAATGAAAATGATTCTATGAATTGGATCACCCTGCTAAGATAAACCTGTCTAATACATAATACCAAACAGCCAAATCTCCTGCTGTTGTTGAGTTGATCACATTTGCAGATGATCTTGTAGTTTCAGTGTTTTTCATTAGCTGCACTGTCCAATGATCTCCACGAAAGCTGCAAGAATTTATTCAGATTTTTTTTTTTAATCACTATATCATGGAAACTTCCTTTTAACTATTGTGGTAGTACAAACATGTGGAAAAAACAAACAAACAAACAAACAAACATTACTGAACACAAGTTTGACTGAGAGGATTTAAAAGATATTATAAATGACTGAAGTGAATAGTTTCTGTTTATCTCCTGTCCATTTTTCTCCAAGAGTAGCAAACACTCTAAACTTATCTTCAGCCTCACAAACATTTGCCATTTGTCTTCAATATTTCCAGGCTAAAACACATTTAACTAACAGTTTTTACATTCTTCTTTACAGAAGAGATAGCAGCAATATATTTGGCGACAAACACCCTACTTTGGTTAGACCATCATCACCTCACCTGCCGTTAACAGCAGGCCTGTCCACAGGCCAGGCCTGGAACAGCTACCTCTACGTTCATGACACGGACGGCCGAAAGCTTGGACGGTAACAGGCTGGGATGTAGAGCGATACGTTAGCGCGCTTCATTCCTCCCAGCAGCTATCAGACTCTATAACCAGCCCTGCTCCCCCAGGCTACATAAAACAGAAACAATATCAATACTATCAACATAAAACCAAGTCTTTAAACTGCTCAGATCAGACTCAGCAATATTACCTCCGTCGATATGCAATCACCATTTACAGTCCAATTATTTTTTTCTATCCAATCAGTTCAAACCTGTTTATGTTGCTGTTTTTTCCATGTACTGGATGGGTTTTGGAACCTTCGAGGTGATATACTTTATACTGTTTTATTTTATTTTTAATTTTTTTCATATTTTTAAACATCTATCTTATATATCTGGCTTTGCAGATTTTTGTCTGAATTTGACTGAATATACAATATTAATATTTCCATTTCAAACTAAAAAGTAAACTAATTTTTGGCTTCTCTTTTGTTTGTTTTTTTTAACTCAAATCTTGAGATTGAATTGTTTGAATTGTTAAATACCAGTTTCCCTCCACAAAGTCACAAACGGCAACTTAAAACCCTTGACTGGACAGGATCTCTGTGATTCACTGTACCAGATCAAACAAAAATGAAAAATGTTCTGAAATATTGATTGAGTCATTTTTGTGCAACACTTGTTAAAAATGTCAAAATATAGCATGTTTTATATCTAATATTACAACATTTCATAAAACCTTACCAAAACAAAACAGAAGTCTGAAAACATTTTTTCAGACAAATCCATCTACAAAGTTTAACTTTTATTTGATGTTTTTATATGCCCATGTCTTCCAGGATTAAAGTAAAAGACCATATTCTTTATTTTTGCTATTTAAAAAAAACCCTATTATTGCTAATGAAAGCTTATTATATTTCATCCTGTGATGCTCAGGGCAGCAAAGAGGAGAAGAGGTGAACAGTTTTAGTTGGAGAAACCCAGACTCCTCACTGACTCCTTTCAGCTCAGTGGTTGAAATCGTGTTTCCTTTTGGGGTTTCTGAATATTGGCCACTGCAGAGCAACTCCAACAAGCTGCACACGGCTCTGTGAAGTCACTTTGCTCAGCAATGCAAGAAACCACAAGAAATAAATGGGCTTCAGGATAGAACTGCCGCCGGCGCTTTTGGACCATAACAGACTTTTTTTATGATGCATCTGCATCTGGTTTCCTCACCTACAATTACATTTTATAGTAAAATTGAGTTTATAAAATGTAGTTTCAATGTGAAAGCAAGGAACCTGAACAATAAAGCTTATTTCTAGCAATTGTTTTGAATAATTAGGACACAAAAATAGAATCAGTTACTCTATATTGCCAAAAGTAACTGCTCACCTGTCTTGACTCACATAAGAGCGTAAGTGACATCCCATTTCCTACCAACTTTCAATATGACGTTGATTCACCCTTTTCAGATAGAACAGCTTCAACTCTTCTGGGAAGGCTGAGTGTTTATGTGGATTTTTGATCATTCTTCCAGAAGTCCATTTGTGATGTCACATACTGATGTTTAATGAGAAGGCCTGAATCTCAGTCTCTCTTTAATTCAGCCCAACGGTTTTCTATCAGATTGAGGTCAGTCAAGTTCATCCACACCAGACTCTACCATCTGTGTCTTTATGGACCTTACTTTGTGGACAGTCATGTTGGAAGAGGAACGGTCCAGCTCCAAACTGTTCCCACAAAGTTGGGAACATGGAATTGTCCAAAATGTCTTGGTACGCTGAAGCATTCAGAGATCCTTTCACTGGAACTAAGAGGCCAAACCCAGCTCCTGAAAAACAAGCCTACACCATATTCCACCCTTCACCAAACTTTACACTTGGCACAATGCAGTCAGACAAGTACTGTTGTCCTGGCAACCATCAAACCCATCAGATTGCCAGATTGAGAGCGCTCCTCCACTGCTCTAGTGTCCATGCTCCACACCACTGCATCCGACGCTTTGCATTGTACTTGAGGATGTATTGCTTGGATGCAGCTGGTCACCATAGAGACCCATTCCATGAAGCTCTACATACTGTAGACTGACAGTAGACTGTGGAATATTTCATGACCGTATTTGTTGCACAGGTGGCATCCTATCACAGTTCCACACTGGAATTCACTGAGCTCCTGAGAGCGACCCATTCTTTCACAAATGTTTGCAAAAACAGTCTGCATGCCTAAGTGTATTGTATACACCTTGGCCATGGAAGTGACCGGAACACCTGATTCAGATTATTTGGATGGGTGAGCAAATACTTTTGGCAGTGTAGTGTATGTATAGATTTCCTGACATGCTCAAAACGTGAGCAAGAGAGCAACTTATTTACAAACGGTTGTTAAAAATGTCTAATAAATAACAAGCTGCTGTTATGTTGCGTTCGAGCCGGCTTGGATGTGGGAGTTACACACACCTGGGCTGAGTGTGTTCTGGTTGAAACCCACTGGGATTTCCCATCTGTTAGGATGCTAACTACTATTCACAATACAATGTAATAACAATGTATTTGTCTGTATTTGATGTGTTCAAACAAATTCCAGACTGAACATCACAGTGTGTCCTACAGGCATATAGAGACATTAACAATCAGTAGTGCAAATATCCATACCTACTGTTTTCTTTATGATTACACACATTACAGACTCAGCAACTTTCAAGTCAGAAATCCAACATCTAAATTCGTCCTTGTATTTCTGACTCATAAAATTCAACTTTCAAGTACAAACACAACTCAAGGAGAATTTGTGCTTTCAAGCTTTCACATATTTAATTTCCAACAGTTGTAAAATGATTCATTTTATTCTGTGGTTGTGATTCTTTAGAAGATGGATCTGTTCTGAAAACACCTTAAAAACCTCAGCACATTCAGTGCCAGCTCAGCTTCCTCTGTTCTTTGAGTCAATTTATTGCTATTTTCACAAGGCAAATATTTGTTTTCCTCTTTAGAAATTGCTTTAACAATGTAGAACACCTGTTGAATTGTCAACATAAAAGCTTCTTGTTAAACTTAGCCTGAAAGCTTCTATTCTTAAACTTCACAGAATTTTCATGACATTTTTCTGTAATTTTAATCTTTTCTCTCTGTTGTTTTCTTGCTCATTCGGTTGTTTTGTCCCTACAGATTGTGGTGGATAGAAGAAACTAAACTAATCCTCATAATGTTGCGTTCTGTTATTTAGACTGTTAGCTGAGTTCTGCCAGGAACCGTGTCATTGTTACATCAACAGGTCGCTGCTATTATCTGCAGGAGCCACAAATGGAACGATAATCTGGTTGTTAAATTGTACAATTTCCTAAACAATAAAAGTGCTAATGCAATAGAAGACGCGTGATTTAACATGCGGTAAAACAACTGCAAATAATCCTGTGCTCTAATGACTCTGCAAAGTCATTAGAGCACAACTATAAATTCATTTGACCTAAATGACCAAACCTTTGACCTGTAATTATTCCCATTATGAAGACAGATGAGATGCTCAGTTGTGCTTTAATGATCATTTTCTTCTCCAAAAATAAAAGCAGTCGTGTCTGAACAGGATAGTCAGACTCCAGGCCTTCTCCCTGGGCTCCTCTGTTGTCTGTGTGTTTGTTTCCAGGTGACCGCTGCTGATTGGAACTGGAGCCAGATGGCCACAGCCTCCATTAGAGCCCATAACATCCACTTCTTTCTCAGACTTCCTCCTGCTTCTCCCCAAGGCAACATCATGTTTGACGTTTTAGTTGTCCTTCAGGTTGTGAGTTGGGTTAATATTCCAGGATGTAATTCAACAGGAGTTTTAATTATGTTGAGAGTTTTTGCAAGAGGACACCTGAATTTAGTTAGTCTTTTCCATAGACAAGAACTGAAATATTGATTTTCAAATCTGTCAGTCAGCGTTATGAGGTTTTATTGACTGCAAAGCCGTTGAGTGGAAGTTGTACCTGAGGGACGGAGACTTAAAGTCAGCTTCTTTCAGTATCAGAGGTGCTTAATGGTGTTTTCACATCTGATTGTCTGATAGATTTGCTTCGATTTGGGACCAAAATTGTAACATATGTTAGATTTTCAGCTGGTGCGGTTTGCTTCCACACTGCACTGAGTCAAACCAACCAAACCCTTTGATAGACCTGTGTGACATCCCCTCTGTTCTCAATATAAACAGCTAATCACTCTCACCGCAACAGGATTTGAAAATAATTTTGATTAATTCATTCTAAATCTCTGGATAGGAAATGAGCCACAACATTTTAATGAATGCCTTTTAGTTTTTTCCCCTTGAATGATAAATACTCCAAAGGAATCCTGGGCTCCACTCCAGAGCATGTAATAAAATCTTTTATCACTCTTAACCGTCTCCGTTTTAAGGTGACACCTCTTCCTGCTGGCAAACATTTTTCCCTTTAAGAGACAAACTGCTTCCTCACTGCTTGATGTAACGTCTAACCAGGAAGTGAAACAAAACAAAAAAAGCAATGCCCATCAAGTGAATCAGGTCTTGGGAAAGATTTCTAGTCCAACATCTACGGTGGAATCTGCACCTTGTTTGGATACCGGCAGAAAAGTACAGAGAGTACAGAGTACAGAGACTCGATGTGCTTACATCAAAGAGGGGATTAGCCATTTGTTATGCTTGCTGAAAACCCTCCGTTGATAATTTCAGGAATGCACTTTTTCTGGGGGAAATTTGTATACTTCAATGTATTTCGCTTCCCAAAGAATAGTGGAAATACCCGAGCCCCGCCATCTGGGCTTAAGCTAGTCTTCCTTTAGGGATTCATGAGCTCAGAAGTGGTGGTGTTCGATTTTATGGTTGGAGAAGTTGTCCTGAGGACACGGCCATGGATCTGGTATGGAGCTGTGAGCCGGCTGGTTGCCTTGCCATGGTGTTGGTAGTCACTGGGTTAGGTAGACCTTCCCTTTAAGTTTTCCCATATTTGCACAGAGCTTTGTTAGTCATTATTCTATTAAAATACAATTGGGTTGTTTCTGAAGCAAACATGATGGAGAATTGTTGAGAAAAAGTTGTTTTTATCATCTCTCAATTCAATGTTTTTACGTTTCCTGTTTTTCGGCCAAGCAAAGTTTTCAAAGCTTTCATTAAAGTTCCTACCACTAAGAGTTCCTCGTTTGAAAAATGTTTAGAAATTCCTAAGTAATGAAAAAAATATTAAATAATACAGTGAGGTTAGGGCAGAAAATATAAATCCTGTCCTGACCAAATTGAACACTGAGAATTTCACACCCTTCATCCCGACACCCAGGATCTACACGGAATATCAACACTGGCTTCAAAAAACCATTATTTCCAAAATGTGAGAGGATCTGATCTTCCAACAAATGAACTTAATTTCCTCTCATTTAGACACACATAACATATTTTGAACCACAACATACCAGGCAAGATAAGGAACAGTGTGACAGCAACTTAAACGTCAAACCCATGTCTCTTTAAAAGGGATTGTGTGTCACCATAAAAGTAAACCCCATTTCTCTGGAGGAAAAGCTTCCTCAGTGAGAGAAACTAAGGCTAAAAGTGTGTTTGAAAGTATCTGCAATGTTTGTGAGTAAACTCTGTTTAAACCAGCAAACTTCATGTTTCCAGGGTAACAGTTTGTCATAAGTGCCAGGCATAAGATGGATGGGTAACCTGGGCGACTACAGTCATGTTCAACACTAACGGTTCTGAGTCACACTCCAGCATTCAGGAGAGTCTTGTTTTCACATTTTTTAACAGTTTTTGCATTTGAGATTTCTGAAAAATGTAAAAAATGTCAAAATTGTAAAACATGACAACAATAACATGCTGCTTGTATTTCAGGCATGTCATGATCTTCATGTAACTGCAGCAGAAGTCAAATTTCTGCTTTGTGAATGCCTTTGCTTTTTTTCTTGTAATCTTTGCACAGAGACAGAGAGTGTGATATTTATGAAGGAATGAAACAACATAGCTTATAAACAGAAACTGTATGAAAAATTGAATATTACATTAGAAAATGTCACTTATAGATGTTCTGTTTGGAATTTGGTTTTCTCTCATTTTGTAAATTCCACCTCCTCTCTTAATGAGAAACTCCATATTTTTTGTTGCATTGCTTCTGCTGTCTTTTCTATTCCTGGTTAAAGAAACTTTTTCACAATTGCTGTTAAATTTCATATTTTAATAAATTTTGCTCACATAATAAAATACTAAATTAATATTTAACGCAGGGTCAAAATAAAAGACAGTCACTGGCTTTGTGAAACACAAGCTGTCTCTTTAGCAGCTAAAAAAATAATGTTTTTTATCAACAGTGACACTTTCAGCTTTAACCGTTCTCCCTTAAGGTCCAAGGTGTTGTGCATTCAGACACAAACACATACACAGATTTTGTGTATGTGTTACTCAGATTTTAACACCTTAAAAATTTTAACACACTTAATCGCATTTTTTTGTTGTTGTCTTGAGCCAGAACCTTTGATTTCACATGTTTCTGGTAGGCTTGTAAATCTGACGCACAAACGACTTTTGGAAGCAACATGGATGGATGACGAGGCCTCTCCTCTCAGCCCACCGGGGTTAACTTCAGCTTCAAAAATGATCTGATGAGACGCTGGAAAAGACAGCTGCTGTGTACAAGTTGTGCTAAAAGGAGTTAGCCCATTAGCAGAGCCATTAAAGGCTAAACTAGCATCTTAATGCTAAACATGCAGCAGCAGCACAGACGTCAACAATGTCAACGTCCACAGTCCATATTAGTCAGGAGCAGAATAACACCTCGCTCCAGTCTGAGGCTCAGTAACCTACATAACAAATTAAAAACAATAAATATCTGTGTTGCTGAGCTCATATGTCTATCTATTCAGTAATAACTTGACAGTAAGAAGTATTTTTGAAATGCAAATGTTGCTTTTTTTTATCTGTAGTTTTCAATTAGTTGTGACTGATTAATTACAGATCTCACAATTTACTCAATTAAAAGTTTGTATGGAGTCCCACCACTGGTGAGAATATAAAACACAAGTTCAATGCCTTTTTATGTCAATAAATGTTTTTTGAATAAAATGTGACTATTTTGATTAATTAATTATAGACGCTGCAATTAACTTGATTAAACAGAGTCCCACCACTGCTGTACAGTCGCTTCGTGGTTTGGTGCCTTGTGCATCATGCGATGTGATGTACAAGCAAACATCATGAACTAAAGAAAAGTCAAATCAATCATTGTACATTTGCATTTCTGTTTCTCTTTGTTACCAAGGATTTTTTTTTTTGCTTCTTATTTCTTTATTAGTGTTTAAAGTAAAGTGTAAATTCTTAAATATATTTCTGAAAATATGAAAAAGACCTTGTGTAAGAGCTGATGCCCAAAGAGAAGAACAATGGAGAGTCCTTGATAGTTAATGATTAATAAACATCATAAGTCTTGAAGAGTTTTCGGGCTCATTATGTCATCTGAACACAGAAAACAGAAATGACTCAGCATGCCGGCTCCGTTCAGACATCTCTAATGAGAAAAAGTTTTCAAAAAGAAATGAGCAAAGGCTCAATGAGCTTTTCCAGCCTCAATCACAACCAAATGACGTTCTGAACATGGAACGTTATGCGAAAACCATTGGACCCTAGAAACTCCCAGAACCAGTCGAGTCTGCTTAGTTTTTTTTTTAACGTTCATAAAAGTAATCTAAAAAGGTGTGAGGCAAATTCGGCCTTGATCCTGAAGTCTGCCATCCTGCTGCTGTGATATCTGGCTCAGACCCTCGTGAAACGTGGCCTGCTCCTCGGCGGGTCGACTGTACGGTGGAAAATTTCAGCAATTTGATTTCCTACATTTTCTCAGATCACAGTAGACGGGATCGGAGGGAGGTGGGCCACTTTCCACAGCGCCGATGAGACCTCACACACTTCAAAGCCAAAGGCAAAATGAGACCAAAACACGCCTGTGTTTGGCCTCCTCCGCCCTCCTCCACCCTCCTCCGCCCACACGCACATGTAACACACGCCTCACACACACTTTGCGCACAGAAGCTCTTCTGTGTCTTGATGGCGAATATTTCACGGCTCATTTGTCTGAGTGTCTGAACAACAGAAAACGGGAGAGACAGAGAGATAAAAACTAATGACAGATACACAAAGAGAGGGGATGAATAATAGAAAGAAAAGACAAGAGAGAGGGAGAGCGAATAATAAAAAAGAGAAGATGAGATGGTGGAGAAAAAATGGGGTTTTGGAGTAATGATGCAGGAACAACAGCCTCCTCTTTGTCTCTGTCTCCTTCTGTCTCTTCAGTCTCAGTCCGTCTCTACTGGCCCATCGTCTTTCAACTCATTTCATCATCAGCCATGAAGCAGAGACATGGACGAGTCAAAACTCACTCAGAGACATCGTTTTATTTATTTATTTATTTTTTTTTAGCTTGAACCAAACAGCACAGAGGACATCTGTGGTTCACATCAATGGATGGGTTGTGGAGAACTCCTGCTGCATGGAATCACCAAGAGGATCACAAAACCAGAGTACAAGAAGATGCTGGTTTTATGTTGTATTTGTTATTATTATTGTCATTATTATGTCATGAAGTTGTGACTCCTTGTGATAACCACCTGAGCTCTTTGCCTCAGATTTGAACAGCTCACAATAAAACAGAAACAAACTTTTTCAAAAGAACCACCTTCATGCTGTTGCTACAGCAGTAGTGTCTAGCTTTCAAGATCAGATTCCAGTAAAATCTTGGGGCGATACTAACCCTTCCAGTTTTTGTGTTTCCATAACTAGAGAAAAGATTCCAGAAATCACAAACTAAAGACATTATAATAACTGTGAAACCTCAGCAGTCCGTCTGTCCCTTCACTGTCCCTCCAGTAGAGTTTCCTCCTGGCCAATCAGCAAGCAGAAGGACAAGTTGTGAACGATGATGCTGATTTTCTGTGCTGTTTTATAATTGGAGCTGCTTGTTGCTTCAGAAACAGCAAAGTGTTCAAAGTCGTTCGGTCCGTGTTTATCGCTTCTCCAAATACTGAGTTAACATTAACAAGCACCTTATTGCTCAGCATTTCTGTCTTTGCAGTGGAGGACGGTTGTTTATAGTGCAGAAAGTTTTAGGAAGGCCAAACGTTGGTGATTGGTTAAAATCTAAAACTTCAACAGAGGCCACGCCTCCAGGAAGTAATCGATTCTCAATAACTGAGAGACCAGACTCAGAACCAAGTGGCTAGTTTTTACTAGGATGCTCAAATACAATAAAGTTTTAATAAATCTCAGACTTTGCTTAAAATCCTTTCTGCTTAGAGTGAATTATATCACAGTAATTTACATTTTGAACTACAGATGGTCTAATGCAGTCGAAACTCATAATGAAGGTAATTATACCTTAAGTTTAGTGTTGCTAGAAGCCTTTGCTTCTAAGGAGCTAACACTTAGCCTGCAGAGCTATAAAACATTCATATCTTTTTAGCTATTTTCCAAAATGCTGCCAAGTGATGAAGGCTGTTATTGGCTCAACCAGTCAGGAGTCTTTTCTAGTTGACTGTCAATACAACTGAGCAATTTGAGAACTACTTTCATTCTCACCAGAAGACTTTCAGCTGATGCTGCACCGTGTCACTGTATCCCACGGTCATATTAGCAGTTTACCGAAGAAGTGACATACTGGCAGCAACTGGATGTTTTTTTTTTTCCCCCACCAGGGTGATTTTTGTGGGCTCTAGTGTCCCTTATATGATAGTAGGCTGACAGGAAGTGGGTAATGAGAGGGGGGAAGACATGCGGCAAATATCGTCGGGTCCAGGAGTCGAACCCGCGACGGCCGCGTCGAGGACTCAAGGCCTCCAAATGTGGGTCGCGCTAACCCCTACGCCACCACGGCACGCCTGACAGCAACTGGATGTTGCTTTCAAAGACTGACTTCACTTTGATGAGAAATATCAGGTTATTTGGTAACAAATGTCCTGCAATTTTTACCAATTTTCTATCCTTATAATTCCTGTGAAGCACTTCATATTGCCTTCTTCCTGAAAATGTGCTACATAAATAACATTACCTCACCCCAAAACACTTAAAAAAAAGAAAAAGACAGAGCATGCTAACGAAAGCTACAATGAAAACTTTAATATATCCATCTGAAGAAATGTTTTTGACATGTTTAGAGGCAAATTATGTTGGATTGGAGACGTAAGACTTGTGGTGAAACTATTTTATTGGAGAACGTTAGTGGGATCCCAGTGGATGTCAAAAGGTTTGTTTAGGAAAAAAGCACAACAACAAAAAACTGCCTTGGGCCGTTTATATATCCAGCACAAAATAAAAATCAATATTTACTCAATGGTATGTAAATATTACATACCATTACATGTATAATGGTATGTAAATATGAATACTTGTCTAAGAATACATGTTCTTAGACATGTATTCACTCTACATGTCTAAGAACATGTAGAGTGAATATTGTTATTTATTGTCTCCTGTATTTCAATACATGTCCATCCGTCCGTCCGTCCATCCATCCATTTTCTAACACCCTTGACCCCAGTGGGGTCAGTAGAGGTGCTGGTCTATCTCCAGCGAACGTTTCGGGCGAGAGGCGGGTCACCCTGGAGAGGTCGCCAGTTTGTCACAGTTTCACAACAGGTGTCTCCAGTAAATCAAGCAAAATGACAATAGAAAAATATTAAACTGCCTTCATATACAGAAATATAAAGTTGCAAGCCACAACTTAGAGGAATTAGACTGAAAGTTGACTTAAAACAAATTTGTGTAAAGCAAAGGAAAAAGTAATTCAACTAAAGGAGACGCTTTACTTCACCAAGGTCCACTGATCTTTAAAAAGACACAAAGACAGAGAAAAGAATATGCTGAATGAAGACACACACTATACAAAAAGAGCTACAGCCAACCATAAAATAAACTGAGCAAAAAGGGACACAAGCTGAACACAAACAGCTGTGCATAAAACATTACAGAGATGCAAAAATGACAATTACTGAACGTGAACATAATTACATAACCACTTGTAAAATATCTTCAACAAAACAATGAAGAGAGTCACGAGATGACCGCACATAGAGACGCAAATCAGCAGAAAAACAGGAAATGACAACAAATTTATAGTTTAAACAACAAAGTGGCCAAGGAATTACAGGGGAGAACATTACTGAACAACCTGAACACGACACAAAGCAACCAGAGGGAGACTTTGTTCAGGCTGTAAAGAGATGCAAAATGATTTTAAGAGACATTACACAAAACAAATGACAATGAATGAATACAGTTACAATATAAAATGTTAGAATACAGGGAAAAACATAAAATGTCCAATATAACTGACAACAAAAACTACATAAAGGCTAAACTAGATGCAGAGCAAGAGAAAAATGCCCCAGAATAAAAATCAAATCACACAAATGACAAAACAGGACTGGGAATACATAAATAAACTCTATAATCAAACTGGCCACTTTATTGGGTACACCTTACTAGTTCTAGGGAGGACTTTGTTTTGCCTTAATTCTTTATGTCATAGAGTCTACAAGGTTTTAAATCCGTCAGGAACATTCCTCAGAGATTTTCCTCCATGATAACATGACATTTGCAGTCATGATGTAAATCTCCCATTTCACCACATTTTCACATTGACTGTGATCTGACGGCTCAGGAGGCCATTGGAGTAACAGATGATCCAACTTCAAAACAGTTCATGTTTTACAAGTAATCTAATTACATTTTCCAAGTAAATATATTAAGTTGTCATGTTAAACAAATGGAAATAAAGTTTGATAAATTTCATTTGTTTACATGTAACTAATTAACTTTGTTTTTAAGTTAGAGCTACATTCTCTTTTTTCAGTGTAGGCCGGGGTGGGCATTTATAGTATCGTTTATCATTTATCGTGTAAATTTCTTATTATGATAATACATTTGATTTATTATTGAAACATTAATTCCAGTAAAAGAACTTCAACCGCCTCCTCCCAAACAAACTATTTATTTTCACTTTTATTGTTCAATGAGAGTATCAATAAATATCAATAAATTGGAAATATGAGTCAATCTAGTTACTATGTGCAGCTCAGTGATCCAAATCATATCTTTATGTGACTGATGTCCTAACTAGTGTCATACAAATGAAATGGGAAAGTTTGTTGCTGTGTCACACAGTCACAGACATACAGTAACCTTTAAAAGAAGTTATAAATAATTCTTATCAGCGCTTTAAGTTTTACAACAAAGTATTGTGATAAACAATCAAGCAGCCAGTGAGTGTATATTCATAAAGAAATTAACATGTCATGAACGGTGCGGTGTGAGGTGGTGAGGCAAACGCTGGAGACCCAGGTAAGTGAATAATGAAGATTTAATGAT
>CAEFZY010036625.1:0-27969 GCA_903066815.1 Brachyrhaphis roseni
GTTTGATAACAATAATTAAAACTTGTCAATGTTTGATATTGTCTAGCTAAATGTTTCCATCAGGCTACAAGCTGCTACATGATGAGCTGCTCTATGCTGGAGTTGATTTGCTGTTTGCTGCTGAACAAAATCATTTTGTGGCTAAAACAAACATTATTTTACATCAACTTCTAAGTTATGAGAAACTTCTGTTAAAATCATTTGAAGGCTCAGAATCGACCCGGTACCGGTACCGGTCCACATTCTCAGGGGAGAAAGACTCACCTGGTATAAATTACATTTCATCTATTGGAGTAACACTTAAGAGAAATTAATTTAATCACAGAATGTCATGAATATGTGTGTAGAGCTGCACTGACTGCAGGTTTCTGGCCGATTCCTGGTTACTGATCTTTAAATGGAGGCCTGGGCCCCATGGAGGCCTGGGCCCCATGGAGGCCTGGGCCCCATAGAGGCTTGGTCCGGCCCTGGCTGCAGCTCTTTCTTACTGAGTAAATCTGGTGTTTTGGTTCTGAAGCCGCCTCTGGTTTTATTGTCGCCTTAACAACGATATTTGGGTTTCAGGTTGTTAGTTCCCGCCTCAGTCGTCTCTTTCTGGACCCAAAGCGACTGGCAGCTGGTTTAACCTTCAGCTTCCTGTGTTTGTGTCCAGAGGTCCGATCTGGGACGGCTGGAAGGGCTAAGCTTCCTGATTGGCTGACACCGGCTCCAGACTCCGCCCACCACAACCGTCTGAAGCAGGAAGGCGTGGCCATGGAGGTGACATCACAGATCGACCGCCACGCCCCTGTGTCAGCGGTCAGCCAATCACCTTCTGCTACTTTTGTGACATCACTGGGAGAGACGCTGGGAGGAAACGCTGGACTCGCCTCTTCATCATCTGCTCCTCCCTCCTCTTCCTCACAGGAGGAAGAGGAGGGAGTCTGAGGCATGAGGAGCAGGAGGAGAACAGGGAAAGGTGTTTGTAACATTTAGAAAGCATTTTTCCCTGAGTTTTGCCTTCCAGGCCGTGTTGGAGGCATCGCTGTTAAAGTCACATCTTCCCTGATAAATTCCTCCCAATTTTTGTCTGATTTTGAATTAAATTTGAGAAAATTTGTTGTTTTTAGAACGATGAGTCAGAATCCTTCCTCCTCCTCCTCCTCCTCCCTTCATCTCGTGTGTTTGTGTTTAGTTTGTCTGCAAGGCGCTGAAGGACCGCTTCGTGTCTGACGTCATGTGACTTCCTCCTTTAACGTCAGTTGGTTACCATGGTGACCGACAGCATTACTAACCAGGTGACGGACTACGGTTCCCCGAGACGAAGAGAACTTTTCTGATTGGAGGAGTTTCTGACGTCTCGTGAGCCAATCAGAGACAGTTTGGTTTTTACCGTCCAATCACCTTCCTCCTCCTCCTCCTCCTCCTCCGTTTATCCACTGAGCTGATGGAGAAACTGAACTGGAGGAAGGAAATCTTCCAGGATTCACACAGGAAGTTGAGACGTCAGCTTCACAGAGAGTATTCCTAAAGTAGTTTCTGTTCAGTGATGACAGATGTGCTCTGTTGGACGGGACGTTTCTACTCTGATTTCCTACATTTCCCACAATGCCTTCATGAATGTGTGGAGTTGCTGTTCAACATGTCAGCTTCCTCCTGTTAGCTCTGCTATCAAGCTGAAGCTATCAAAAATCAGAAAATGCCGAGTCATTGGTTGCTATGGCGATCCCGTCCTTAAGAGACGTGCAGGTGGAGAAATTGCGCAATATTATAAATCACAACATGAATTATGTTTTGGTTCTAACTTGTAAAAACTTTATGATGAATAAATGTGATGTTTTCTGATCCTGAACCTGCTGCAGGTGGATCTGCTCAGAATCTATGGAAACCCATTCATGCCATGAAAGATAAATGTCCAACGGGAAGTCATATTATTATCCATAATATTATCATTATTGTTGCTACCAGAGCTGTCAGTAATACTTTTACCTATGAGAATATTGAAGATTATTACTTTATTTAATGTACTGCATTAATAAAGAACCTGAGAATGAAGGTAAAAAGAGGAAACGTTGATGTCGATCAATGTTTTTTAATAAGTTTATTCTTTTATCCACTCCTTTGAACATTTAAAACTTACTGTTTTATTTTTGTACTTTACATTGTTCAATTAACATCAAAATATAAATATTTTAAAATCAGGGTTTTGAGGCCTTTTCCCTCATAATTCAGACTTTAAAACTCGTATTTATGACTTCCTGTTGGGTTTTCTTTCTTTAATGGCAGGAATGGACTTCCATATAAATCTCCTCTTTCTGCATTAAAAATGTTTTTATGATTTGAGTAGCAGGCTGATTGATTCTGGACCTGTGAAGTTTCACGTTGGGTTCAGTCCGTCTGACCCAGAGGTTGCTGGTTCTGATCCTGAAGCTGCTGGTCAAGTTTCCTCCTCTCCGGTGTGAATCCAGTCCGTTTCGCTCCGATCCTCCAACCGCGGTTGTGTTTGAATGTAAAAGTTTAGATGTGTTTTTATTTGTACAGATCGGGCCGGTTCTGACCGGACTGGACACACAGAAGGACAAACTGCAGAGCACTTTGACAGATGGACGATTGTTCCAGCCCCCACTGACCTGTGGAAACAGTCTGTGAATAAAGTGTTGAACGCCAAAATACTGAGTGGAAGAAATGTTTCTCCGTCAAAACGCTGCATCATCAAAAATTAACAGCAATAAGTTTATTTAATCTTTAATGAAGAAAAATGGGGATTTCTTCCTGAATGTCAAGTTTCCACCACAGTATTAATTTATAAACGTCAGTTTATAAATATTTATTCCAAACTACATATTTAGTAGCTGTAACAAAATAGCGTCAGGCTAAATATTTATTTTAATCAATTTTATTTATGACGCACCCTTCATACTAAAAGCAATATTAAGCTAAATGTTTGTAAGTGAATAGCTAAACTAATCCATCTCTTTCCTGACACTCTTGACCCATTTGGGGTCAGGAGGTGCTGGTGCCTCTCCAGAGGTCAACAGGCGAGAGGCGGGGTCACCGACAGGTCAGCAGTCGACCACACACACCACCATGTACAGGGAGAACATGCAGAAAGTTTATTACTGAAAAACAAAAGGAAAACAGAACCAAAGAGGGAACAGAACCAAAGAGGGAACAGAACCAAAAGGAGAGGGAACAGAACCAAAGAGGGAACAGAACCAAAAGGAGAACAGAACCAAAAGGAGAGGGAACAGAACCAAAGAGGGAACAGAACCAAAGCAGAGGGAACAGAACCAAAAGGAGAACAGCGACCCAGTCCAAGTTTAAATCAACAGTCAGGATTATTAATCTGAGACATTAATCTCCACAGGAAGCTGCTCCTCAGTCGCTCATCTGCAGAAAAACAAACGTTTCTGTTAGTAAATAATAATCAGATGTGAACCGCAGACCGGACCGGACCCACCAGAACCACAGCGCCGCTCTGTTCGCGGGTTCGGAGCCGCAGCTTGTTCACGGTCGTCTCGGCGACGTCGGCTCGCTCCTCGGCGTCGTCCAGCTCCTGTTGGACTTTCCTGAAACGGACGCTGCTGTTGCTCACCTGCTCCTCCTGGTGGACAGATGGAGGAACGACACCAGATCAAGCTTTACTGACCACCGGATGGAAACCTTCAAACTCTTTTACTCTGTGTTTGTAACTCTGAAGGCCGCCAATATTTCAGATCTACAGATAACCTTTGACCTTTTAGGCTCTTTGTGTTTTTCAGGCTGATGTTTCAGAATAAAAGCGCTGCGACGGTCTGAGCGGTTCCAGACACTCACCGCGGTCTCAGCCTGTCTCTTGTAGCTCTTGGCTTTGGCCTGAAGCTTCTCGATCAGTTCCTGCATCCTCAGCAGAGTCTTCCTGTCCTCCTCCGACTGCAGGACACAGAACCAGTGAAGCAGCGGCCCAACAGAACCAGAACCAGAGCAGCAGCGGCCGGCGGCTCAGACCTGCAGCGACAGCTCCTTCGCTCTCCTCTCAGAGCGACGAAGGCTCTTCTGAAACTCCTCGCTCCTCTTCCTCTCCTCCAGCAGCTCCAGCTGAAGCTCCCTGACCTGCAAGCAGCAGAAACTGAGATACAGGCTCTGGGAGCGCAACACATTCTTTTATTTAATCATTATTTTGTTACATGAAAGGGCTTTTGTAAAAAAAAAATGTTATTGATCAAAATCAATTTGCTAAAGAAATGAAAAGTGTAACATTGTTGGGTTTGTGTGTTTGGGTTCTGAAACTAAAAGCAGAAGCTCCTCATTCACAGCAGGTTGTTTGGTTTGGGTTCAGCCCAGATCCCCCAGAATCCCTCTGGGTTTGGCGGATCAGAACTCGTCCTCACTCTGGTCTCCAGCTTGTGCAGCTGCTTCCTCCCTCCTTTGTGGGCCGACTGCTCCGCCTCGTCCAGCTTCACCTGCAGGTCTGGCAGAGAGTTACAGCTCAGCTGCCTAATCTGGAATATAATCTACAGCACAGATTATTACTAATTCAGTTACAAGTTTATGAGATGAAAGAATTGAACTTTAATTTTTGTCACTCAATAAATTTTGGTTCTTGTGGTTAAATTACTGAAAACACTTTTTCATCCCTTCACATTCCCCAACATCAAGGTTAATATTTTTATCCCTCATATTTACAGCACAAGGCATTCTGGGTAAACAGACGTTCCTGTTCTCTGGTCAGAGGGTCCAGGGTGGTGATCCCGGCCCGGATCCAGACCTTTCACTGTGGCCTCCATGTTCCTCTTCATCCGCTCCAGCAGGCTGCTGCTGTCCTGCTCCTTCTTCAGCTCCTCGGCCATCAGAGCCGCCTGCAGGAACAGCAACCATCAGGAACCGAAGCCTGAAACACTAACGCAGGGTCAGAGGTCAGGACTGACGTCAGCGATGGCCTTCTTGGCCTTGTCTCCGGCGCTGCGGCTCTCCTGCACGGCCTCGTCCACCTCTCCGGTCAGCAGAGACAGGTCCGTCTCCATCTTCCTCTTCTGGTTCAGCAGAGCCGCGTTCTGGAACGCAGGGACTCGGGTCAAAGTCTGGAGGTCAGTGACCTGTGGCAGGGGTCACAGGTCACCTGCAGCCGTACCTGAGTGCTGAGCAGGCCGATTCTCTCTGCCGCCTCCAGCAGCTGGTTTTCAGACGTCTTTTGGGCGCGGTCGGTCCGATCCAGCGCCGCTCTCAGCTCCGCCTCCTCTGCTGCCATCAGCGCACTGCGGCGCTCCGACAGAACCAGCTGCTCCTGGAGCTGATTGGCCGTCTGGACTTTATCCTCCAGCTCCACCTGCTGCTCTTTGACCTGCAGCAGAACCAAGTGATGGGAACTGACCCGTATGTGCAGGTGACGCCTGGTCAGGTGGGATTACCTGCGTCTGCAGGTGTCTGATGATCCTCTGGCTCTCGGCCGCCTGCCGGTTGGCGTGCGCCAACTGGACCTCCATCTCGTTCAGGTCCGACTCCATCTTCTTCTTCAGACGAACCGCCTCGCTGCGACTGCGGCTCTCGGCCTCCAGGCTGGCCTGCACGCTGTCCAGAGAGCGCTGGTGGTTCCGCCTGCATGAAGCAAAGCTCTGGATGTCAGGATTCATTCAGCTGCAGGAGGCTGAGTGAGAATCAAACTGAAACGGCTCCGGTTTCTCAAAACTTCAGGAGCTTTCATGTTGATGTTTCTGATCCAGATTTTTCTGGAATGATGGACGGATTCAAAGCAAAGATGATCCATCCAATCCTTACAACTCACTTCTCTTTCAGAACCGATCTGTGTCACCAGATGCAGTTTGAGTGTTTCTGACTGGCTGGTACCTGAGCGTATCCATCTCTTCGTCCTTCTCTGCAATCTTTCGCTCGATCTCGTTCCGAATCTGCTGCAGCTCCATCTGGAATCTCAGGTTCTTGCTCTCCTCGTGCTCCAGCGTTCCCTGGTTGGAGGGGGAACCAGTCCAGTCAACCGTTCAGGTGAGTTCACAGGTACCTGGACTGAGGAGGAGGAGTCTTACCTCTGCCTCTTCCAGAGCAGCTCTGATGTCACTCTTCTCCAAATGGAGGATCTTCTTCGTTCTCTCCAGCTCATGGATGGTCTTCCCTTCTTCTCCAATCTGGTCGGTCAACTCGAGGATTTCCTCTGGAGAAATGGTAGAAGATCAAGATGTTTGGTTCTGGTAGGACGTTTCTCTGATTCTCTTGTCCTGAACTCTAAACTCAGCAGTGAGTGGACGGTACTAACAGTAAGGTGTGTCTGTATCGACAGTCAAACATCATATTTAATCGTCCATCTCTTCTCTAAACGTTTCGCTCTGATCAGACTACACCGGTCCAGTGGACCAGGGTCTTGGTACCTTGGAGGTTTTTGTTTTCCCGTTTGGTCGTCTCCAGATGATCCAGAGCCTCTTCATAGCTGCTCTTCAGTTTGAACAGCTCTGTGCTCAGGCTGCCAGACTCTTTCTGGGACGCCTCCAGCTCCGCCTGAGCCTCCTCCACCTTCAGCTTCCAGTCGCTCAGCAGCTGCATCACATCAACACTCAGGTCCACTTTCCACCTCTACAGCTTGTTGAGTCGGGTTTCTGTCTCTGGACCAACCTTGTCAGAGTTTCGCTGCTTCTTGTCCAGAGCCAGAGCGGCAGCGTTGCAGCGCAGCAGTTCGGCTGCCAGGTCGTCGACCTCAGCCTGCAGACGCTGCCTGGTTTTCTCCAGTGAGGAACTCTTAGCCTGAGTCGCCTCGGTGGCTTCCTCCGCACTCTGCAGTTTCACAACTAACTTCTTCCTGCAAACATCAAAACAGATGGCTGAGACGTACGCCGCAGGCTCTAAACCTCCTGCATGCAGCTGGGCCCAGGCTGTGGAGCGATGGACTGAGGGACGGTCCAGGTTTTACCTGTGACCAGTTCTGTAGAGAAACTTTGCTTGTTGGACTAGAATCCTCAGTGATGTACAAAGTTAAGGCAGTGAACATGTCTAAGCTGCTCTAAGCTTTGGGTTGCAGTGGAACCATCAGTGTCTTCTTACTTTGCGTCTTCCAGCTCCTCTATCTTCAGCACAGCCTCTGTCTCATACTTGGCTCTCCACTGGACCACCTGACCGTTGGCTTGAGTCAAGGCCTTCTGCAGTTGGGCTTTGGCTTCCTGCTCCTCCTCCAGCTGCTCCTTCAGCAGGCTGCAGTCATGACGGGACGCCTGAACGGCGTGAGCCAGAGCAATCCGGGCCTTCAGCAGACATGATGTGAGACTCAGCAAACATTTTCTAGACTGTTGTCTCCAACTAAAAGAGCAGAACTTTGCATGGGATGGGTTCACTGATACCTTACTGTCTTCCTCCAGTCGCTTCTTCAGATTCTCAGTGTCTTGGCTAAGGCTAGCCTTGAAGCGCTGCAGCTGACCAATCAGGGCGTCCCGCTCCTCTAAACGGCGGCCATACTCGGCTGAGAACAGAACAGGAATGATTTGATTAGGTTTTATTCCAGTTCAAATTATTCTGACCTTTTCTTTTTGTCCTTCAGGACAGAAAGTATCTGCAGCTGTTGACCTGAAACCTTCTCGGTTTCAGTCGGCAGTGCTGATCGATCTTCTGTGATCGATCTTATGCAGATGACATTCAGCTGTTTCCAGCAGAGAACCAAATCATCTCAGATCAACCTCTTAAAGGAAACCACAGACTGTTATTCTTCTGACAATAACCTCCATCCTGCTGCAGGAAACATTTGTTCCCTGAAAGCATCAGGCCGTCTGGATCTGATGCAACCTGCTAAAATCATGAAGTGTCAGCAGGTCTGCTCTCATACCTCTACTGTCTAAGAGACGCTGAGGGTTTACTCCCCCTGTTTACTCCAGGATGCTGGTCTGACCCAGAGGGCTTTAGTCTGACTTTAATGTTCAACATCATTGATGATGGGTGTTTGGTCAACCGTTCATTCTGTCTGCGATGAAGCAGAAAACCATCCAGTGTGTTTGTGTTTTACCGGTTTGGGTCAGAGCTCGTGCTTTCTGAGCAGAAACCTCAGCCAGCTGCCTCTGCAGCTCGTCTGCTCTGCTCCGGCTCTCACTCAGCTGGTCCTCAGACGCCCGGCACATCTTCTCCACTGTCCCCTGCAGCCGCCAGGAGTATCGCTCAGAATTAGCTGCAGGCGGCAGAACCAGACCAGACACGGAGTCGTTAAAGTTCTGCTTCACCTTCGCTCGGCTGAGCTGCTCCACGCTGACGGCCAGGTCGTCGGCCTCCAGGCGGATCTCCGTCTTTTCCTTCTCCAGTTTCTGTCTGACTCTCTGCAGAGCGTCGATCTGTTCGCTGAGCTCCGCCACCGAGTCCGAGTGCTTCCTCCTCAGACTGGCAGCTACGGCCTCATGGTGAAGCCCCGCCTCCTCCAGCTCCCGCCGCATCTTCTGCAAGTCCGCCTCTCGCTTCCTGTTGAGCAAATCCACTAAAGTTACTGGAAACATACTGAGCAGGTTTTGTTTTAGCCTCCTTTATCCTGAGACTGTTGTTCATCTTTAAGAGTCTGAGACACAGGAAGCTGCTGTAGTTCAGCTTCCTGGCCTCCATCTTCCCTGATGCCTCGTCTAACTGATGATGATCCAACTGGACCTAGTCCAATGCTACATTCTGTCCCTTTAGAGGCGTCCTGTTGGATCCTTCAGGTTGTTTCTGATTGAGACCTGGGCCTTCCTGTTAGCCAGCGTCATCAGAACTACCTGCTTAGAGCCACCTGAGCCGCTGAAGCTCCTCCTGCCTCCTCCAGCTTCTCTCCCAGCTCCTCCAGCTCCGTGGCGATGTCGTTCCTCTGACGTTCGGCTTTGACGCGACACGCCCGCTCCGCCTCCAGCGCCTCCTCCAGCTCCTCGATTCGGGTCTGCAGGAGCAGCCAAACCACTGAAGCGTCCAGGATCAGGGGAAGATCCAGTAACTTTTGGTTCTGCGACTCACCTGGAGCTCCTTCATCTTCTTCTGAAGCTGAACACTCAGAGTCTGTTGGTCCTCCAGCCTCTCGTGGATCTGAACCAACTCACAGTCTTTTCTTTGGAGAAGTAAAGTGGAATCACAAACATTAGTTTTTGCCTGGTTACTTTTATCAAAGGTAAATCTGATCTTACTTCTTCAGTCTCTCCTCCAGATTTTCCTTCTGGTTCTCCAGGTCCTTCACTGAGTCCATGGAGAGCTTCAAGTCGCCCTCCAGCTTCTTCTTCGCTCGCTCCAGGTCACAACGAGTCTTCCTCTCCAGCTCCAGGGAGGTTTCGACCTGCAAACAGGATATGACATCACAGCGTCCCGTAGATGAACCACAAACTGTTCAGATGAGCAGGAACCAAATGAAACTGCTTGGTTTGTTCACGTTTAGAGCATTTCATTTGTTTCTCTGAATAAATTCTAAACTGTAAACTTTCACTTGAATGAAGTGGGAATCAACATGATTGAATTTAGCTTGTTAATATTAGCTTCTACTAAACACTGTATTGGTTTGTTGCTTTAGCATTAGCTGGACTGATTAGTGACTTAGTTAGCCTGTTGGTTAGCGCCGTCCACTGCTGAGTGGAACTTTTCTTACGTTGTCCACCTGCTGCTCCAGACGAACTTTGACCTTGGCCAGCATGTTGACCTTGTCCTCCTGAGCCTGAAGGTCGATCAGCGCCTGCTGGTGAGCCTCCAGCAGAGCAGCTTTCTCTCTGCTCAGAGACGCGATGGATTCATCCAGGACCACCATCTCATCGGTCAGGTTCTTCACCTGCAGGGAGCGGAGAGGTTCAGGCTGCGGGAAGCGCAGCAGCAGCAGCGAAACGCTGCCAGGCGCCCGCCGCACCTTGTTCTCTACTCCGTGCCGCTCCTTCTCCACTCTGGCCAGCGTCATCTCCAGGTCGTCCACGTCTCTCTTCAGGGACAGGACCTCGTCCTCCAGCTGACGCTTCTTGGACGTCAGGCTGGCGCTCGCCTCCTCTTCGTCCTCCAAACGCTCCTGCGTCTCCTTCAGCTTGGACTCCAGAGAGATTTTGGACTGGATCAGCTGGTTGCAGCGGTCCTCTGCGTCCATCAGGTTGTCCTGCTCCTGATAGGGAAGATTAAAAACTAGACTCTTAAGATTTTGACGTCAGTAGCTGGTTGGCTTCAACCCGCCGATCTTTAAAGTGTTTTTTGGAGTAAAGATGGAATAAAGATTTGGAGGCTCGGTGTTTCTTACAGCTTGCAGCTGCAGAGCCAGATCTTTCTTCTCTTGGACCAGAACCACCTGCCGCTGCTCGGCATCCTGCCGCTTGACCTCTGACCTGATGCAGAAAAGCCCAGCCGTCAGAGAACTCAGGAGAAAGTTCTCCAGATGTTTCATTCTGACATGGAAGCGGACCGTTCAAACGCTTCCTTCAACTTGGCGAAGTCGTCCTTCAGAGCGACCAGCTCCTTCTCCACCTGGGCGCTCTTCAGCAGGGGGCGGAGCTTATAGAAGAGCATCATCCACGGCCAGGTGCGCACCGAGAAGAAGGCCCTGAGGTTGAACTGGATCACCGTCGAGGCGTCCCTGACAGGAAGAACCACAAACATCCAGCTTCACAGTCCAGTCCAGGTTTTACCAGTAAAAGCCTGGATCCTCTACCCATGAATGATTGAACATTGTTGTCCAACATGGCTGCTGCAGGAAACAGGAAGTTATCGGAACAGGAAGGCCGATGGCGGCCATATTGACCTCTTCAGCTTCAGCTCCTGAAGTTCCATCCTCATCAGCTTCCCGCGGCACTTTGCCTGAACCGCAGTGATGATGTGGGACAGACGGCTGTCCCTCATGTCCTCCAGCTGACCCAGCAAACCCGCCTTAAAGAAAACCTGAGGGGGACAAACGGAGAGGAATGAGACAAATTACTGAATCACTCCTTTGGGTCAAACTGGGAACTGGGTGGGTTTTCTACCTTTGTGTGTCCAAACTTGTACTGGTTGTGGTCGATGTCCAGAGACCCCAGCAGCTTCTCTGCAGCCTTCCTGCTGTCCATGTACGAGTCCTCCGGGATCGCAGACGGGTTCAGGATCCGATACCTGACAGGAAAACCACGAGTCAGGAGGTGAAACCTGAGCGATGCATCGTCCTTCAGTTCATCATTGTGAAAAGGTTCAGCTAATAAATGTTATAGATGAAACCAAAGCATGTTTAAATCCATGTTTAGGCCCATCACAGTCAGTAATAAATCAATTAATCACCTGAGAAATGAAAACAAACTCAATCATTTCATTTTACATGATTTATTGTTTTTCTCTTTCTGCCTAAAACTGGATGACATCGTCTTCAGTCCCATGTTTTGGTCAAAGTTTGTCCTTTTTTTAAAGGGTCATTTTGTTTCCAGAGATTTCATTGTTCATTTTATTTGTTTCTGTTTTATTTTTATATTTAAAATGTCTTCCAGTTTAAATGTTTATCAGTTTTTAAAGTTTATTAATCTGTGACAATGTGTTCTTACATTATTATGCCATTATTTCCATCATGTTACTGAAAATGGTCTCAAAACAACAATATATCGTTTATCGGAATAATTTCTGGGACCTTTTATCATCCAGCCAAATGTGTTGCCATGGTAACAGGGAGGCCATTTAAACGGGTTCTTTGTTCATGGCTCAGAGTCGAGTGAAAAGGTCAAAGTTCAAAGAAGGAAAGCCTGGGGGGGCTTTAAAGATGGCGGCTATGTCCAGATCACAGGGGACCGGCTCTGACCTTTGACCCAGAGTTCCTGTGTCGGGTTAAAGTTCGGGACTCACCGCTGTTTAAATTCGGCGTAAACGATTCGGTTGGGAAATCCTTTCCGGCAAATCCGGATCCCCTCCAGGACTCCGTTACACCTGAGCTGGTGGAGCACCAGGAAGGGATCCATCACACCTGGGAGACACACACACACACACACACACCCCAACACACACCGTAACACACACCGTAACACACACACGTCCAAACAGCCAGCACACGTTCACCAGAAAGACCAACTACCCAGAACCATTTCAGCAACATCATCAAATCTGCTGACTGGTTCACCTGGTTACTGGGTTACCTGGTTACTGGGTTACCTGGTTACTGGTTCCCCTGGTTACTGGGTTACCTGGACTCTTGGTCTCGTTTGGGATGATGCAGCGAACAAAGTGAGGCTGAGTGCTGCGGAGGTTGGCCATCAGCTTGTTCAGGTTTTCCTGCCGTTAAGCAGAGAGAAGGAAACTTTACGCCGTGGCGTTTCATCTAAATACGACTTCCTGCTCTAACCAGAAACAAGACCGAGATTCCTGGGACCAAACTGGAGCAGCGAGGACTCAATGTGAGACGGAAGACGACTTCAGGAGACGGACGGACGGACGGATGGACACACAGATCCTCTCATGTCTCATTAAACATTCGTCTTCCACCAGAGGGAAGGAACCTTCAGACTCCATTTTGTTTTTTATATATTCTGTCATCTTCCGTCTCCTCATGATAAGAAATGAGAAACCTGTAAATGATCTTGTGATTTTGTCGTTTAAATATGTCAGTGTGATATCGCAGCACATTTTCTCAACAATGTGAAACGTATCAGATAAGATGCGACAAAGACTGAACGTTTCATCCTGAATGGCATCGTTGGTCTTTCATCTCCTCAGTTGGAGCTTTTCTCACGCCGTTCTGACTCACCTTGTGCAGCTGTGAAACTGTCTGGAAAGAAGCAGCCTTCCTCTTCCTGTGCTTGGTCTCCCCCTTGTGGTCACCAGCTGACACTGCGGCTAACAGGAGAACGGACCGCTTGTTGTTGCCTGTTGCCGGCGGTCAGCGAGTTCGGTGCTGCCGTACCTGTCTCAGAGCAGACGTAGTTCTCAAAAAGCCCCGCCATCAGCTTGCTGGAGGATTTCTGGAACAGAGCGACCACCGTCTCATTCAGAGGATCTCTGTTCTTATCCAGCCAACCGGTGATGTTGTAGGGAACCTGCAGGCAACGCAGCCGGAGTCAGGGCAACCAGGGGCCAAGCATCCAACCAAGCATCCAACCAACCAGGGGCCAAGCATCCAACCAGGGGCCAAGCATCCAACCAGGGGCCAAGCATCCAACCAAGCATCCAACCAGGGGCCAAGCATCCATCCATCCAACCAACTGACTGTCCAAATATCCAACCGATTATCCATCTAACCAACCATTCATCCGATCTATCCACCCATCCTCCCTTGCCTTCATGCAGCCTCAGGTGGGATAGCTACCAGGAGGCCCAGTTCTGGGTCTCCAGTGATACCAGAACTAGTATCACTCCTATCTGGACCAGAACAGAACCAGGTACCCACCACTCCAGCGTAGTGAACCAGCTCAAAGTGGGTCTCGTATTTGCGCTTCTTGTCGGGCCGTGGGCGCTGGAAGTTGGGAGATTTCCCCAGGTGGTGGTCGTACAGTTTGGTTTTCAAGCTGTGGTCCGTGGCCTTGGGGAACATGCACTCCTCCTCCATGATGGACAGGATTCCCATTGGCTTCACACACAGACAGCAGCAGTTCAGTGTTTGCATGTAGACTCGCCTCCTCCAGGCGACCGGCAGACTCACCCTCTCGATGAGGTCGATGCAGGCCTGCAGGTCCAGACCGAAGTCTATGAAGGTCCACTCTATCCCCTCGGTCTTGTACTCCTCCTGCTCCAGGATGAACATGTGGTGGTTGAAATACTGCTGCAGCTTCTCGTTGGTGAAGTTGATGCACAGCTGTTCGAAGCTGTTGAGCTGCAGGAGAAGGAAGACATGATGGATCTGAGGAGCGTTTACCCGCAGGAGTCCAACAGGAAGCCTGTCTTTAGCAGTGGGGCGTTCTCTTCTGCTGATGTGCTAGTTCCATAGCTAATTTTTTTGGTTAGCATTTTTGCTAACATTGAAAAAGTTTAGCGCACTTAGCTTTCCTAGCGTTTCCTTCCAAAGAACTAATTTACTTGGTTGTTTTGTAAACTTTCAGTTGAATAAAGATCAACGTCTGTTTTGATTATCGACTGTTAAGAATATTTAAAGAAGTTAACTGTTTATATTTATGCTCTTATTCTGAAGTCTGTTTGTGCAGCAGGTCAGTTTTCTCACGTTCTCCACCCATGATGCAGTGCAGCAGTTGACATGTGTTTTGTACCCAGAATCCATTGCTGCAGAAGTACAGTAAATGTTTAAAATGTACTGGTGTGATGCATGCTAACAGAGTTAGCGAAACCCAATAACTATAAACTGAAAGGTCTGTTCCACAGAATGTTGTATAACAAATCTGATTCTGTTGAGAGTAATTAACATGTTGTAATACATGGTGGATATCAACATGGTTGAAGTTAGCATTTTAACACATTAGCTTCTGCTAATTACCATGTAGTTAGTGGAACTGATGTTTATGGCTAGTGATTCAGGACTAGCGCAGTTAGCGGTGCCTACCACTGATGGAGGGTATCAACATGACTGAATTTAGCCCTTTAGCATTAGCTTCTGCTAATGAACATATTAGTATAGCATGTTAATGGAACTACTGTTTATAATAATGTGCAGCTAACTATTTAGCTAACCACAGGTCTTTACTAAACTCTGTTTTCACATGTCAGTTGGACCTCCTGACAGTTTTAGGAACAAACTCAGATTCGTTGGCTCCTTTAGTGCAAATCAGGTTCAGAAAAACTTCAGTTTCTTTTAATCAAACTAAATCTGCTGATTCTGCTTTGATTTTCTTAGATATTAAAACATGATCCTTTAAATGTTTCTTGGTCTTGTTTCTTCTTTACCTCAAAGATCTCGAACCCAGCGATGTCGAGGACTCCGATGAAGTACTGACGAGGCAGCGCGGTGTACAAACACGAGTTGATCCGCCCCACCAGCCACTTGAACATTCGGTCGTATGTGGCTTTGGACAGAGCTGCCACCGCGTAGTTCACCTGGACACAAACATCCTCCGGTCATTGAAATCCGTGAATCTGGGCCGGATCTGCCGCTCACCTGCTCCACTGTCTGTCCTTTCACTATGAACTCATTTCCAACTTTGACTCTGGGGTTCAAGAGGCCTTTCAGCAGCTCAGAGGAGCTGATGCCCATCAGGTACGCAGCCTTGTCAGCACCTGGAAACATGAGACCCAGAAAGGAAATCACTTAATATGAAGCTTTTAGTATTCATGGGTTTCAGCTCTCCAACCCAGAGATATCAGGACTGAGGGATTCATCTTGGGTCTATCCTGTAGTTAGCACGCTAAATATTTAGCTAGCATGCTACATGTATTCTTTACAGGTAAATATTTAGCACCAAACTAATTATTTAGCTTACAAACTAAATACATTTTTATTTTAATGGTAAATATTTAGTTTAGACATAAAAAATTTTATATTTTGTTTGTAAACTAAATTTGTAGTTGGGGCTAAGTATTTATTTTAGAGGTAAATATTTAGTCTGTTACTAAATATTTAGTGTGCAGGTAAATATTTAGACTTTAGTTTGAATCTGAATATTTAGTTTGTGGCTCCCTGAAGGAAACCAACACGTCTTACTTTCTGTCCCATCAGCTTCAGCCTGCTCTTCTCTCTGCTTCTTCTTGAACTTCATGTTCCCAAAGTGCATAATGGCTCCAACGAGTTTGTAGCAGCCGAGCTTCTCCTCCGCAGTGAATCCCAGAGTGTCCATGGCGCGCTGCCGCAGACAGACAGACAGATTATCCCCCAGCAGGGGGCAGACAGGAGACGCTCGGGGTCACCAAGGTCGCCTACGTCGGTGAGTCTCAGCTCCTCGCCGTCGTTGACACCCTGCACCGCGGTGACGCCCTGGGAGCAGAAGTGGTAGTCGTAGGGGTTGGTGGTCACCAGCAGCAGGTCTGCAACACATCGACCGAAAAATCAGGTCCAAACAGCAGGGGGCGCCACATGTAAAATCAGGACCAAACAGCAGGGGGCGCCACATGTAAAATCAGGACCAAACAGCAGGGGGCGCCACATGTAAAATCAGGTCCAAACAGCAGGGGGCACCACATGTAAAATCAGGACCAACCACATGTAAAATCAGGACCAAACAGCAGGGGGCACCACATGTAAAATCAGGACCAACCACATGTAAAATCAGGACCAAACAGCAGGGGGCGCCACATGTAAAATCAGGACCAAACAGCAGGGGGCGCCACATGTAAAATCAGGTCCAAACAGCAGGGGGCACCACATGTAAAATCAGGACCAACCACATGTAAAATCAGGACCAAACAGCAGGGGGCACCACATGTAAAATCAGGACCAACCACATGTAAAATCAGGACCAAACAGCAGGGGGCGCCACATGTAAAATCAGGTCCAAACAGCAGGGGGCGCCACACGTAAAATCAGGACCAAACAGCAGGGTGCGCCACATGTAAAATCAGGACCAAACAGCAGGGTGCGCCACATGTAAAATCAGGACCAAACAGCAGGGGGCGCCACATGTAAAATCAGGACCAAACAGCAGGGGGCGCCACATCTTTAATCCATGAAATCAGATCCAACATTTCTGAGTTTCCACACCATAATGCCAAATGTTTAGCTTAGAGCTAAATGTCTAGTTTACTAGCTAAATATTTAGCATGCTAACTCCAGAGTTTCCATAATCATCCTGTGAGATCTGAGAAGATTTTCTGCTGCTTTTAATGCTTTTAATGGTTTTAATGGTTTTAATGTGGAGAAAATGTCCAGCTGGTTTGTTGGGTTTGAAGCAAAGGAATAAAAAATGAGGCAGAATGCATTAATAAAGAATTCTGAAACATTTAGATGAAACAAAATGATTTTAAGACGTTAATTCAGAAAAATAAATAATGCTAACATGCTAGCTAGCAGGCTGTTTGATGAGGTCATCGCGGTGGGCGTGGTTACCTTGCAGCTCTGGCTTGTGATTGGACAGGATCTGGTAGTAGATGTGGTAGCTTCTCTCTCCTGGTTGCTGAAACACGACTCTGGATTTTTCCAGGAGATCTGGAGGAAAAACACAGGCAGGCTGGTCTTTCTGTTGTCAGTTCTTTGTGCAAATTTCAAAGCAATTCTGCAGAAAATGAGTTGGAAATTACAAAGAAAGTCAGTTTTTCATAAAATAATCATTGAATTTGTTGCCTTGATGCTCTGG
Organism: Brachyrhaphis roseni; assembly: GCA_903066815.1. Taxonomy (NCBI): domain Eukaryota; kingdom Metazoa; phylum Chordata; class Actinopteri; order Cyprinodontiformes; family Poeciliidae; genus Brachyrhaphis; species Brachyrhaphis roseni. The sequence goes on from CAEFZY010036625.1 coordinate 17,034, forward strand.
ACGTCTGAAGAGTCCAGATCAAATAATTCCACTCACAGATGTCGATGTCGGCAGACGCCAGCTTCCCAGCCGGACCAAAATGGATCCTGATGAACTTTCCCTGAAATGTCCAATCAGATTCAGTCACAGGCTGAGCAGTCCCGCCCCTCTGGAGCTACCGGCCAATCAGATCGCTGCACTCACAAAGCGGGACGAGTTGTCGTTTCGGATCGTTTTGGCGTTTCCGAACGCCTCCATGGCCGGGTTGGCTTCGATGATCTGATCCTCCAGGGAGCGCTGGACAGAACCAGAACCAGAACCAGAGTCCAACAGTTAACAGAACCAGAACCAGAGTCCAAACATTACCAGAACCAGAACCAGTCTGACTCCTCTCTTGACGTTCTCTCCCAGCGCCGCCACGGTGGCGAAGTACTGGATCACCCTCTTGGTGTTGACGGTTTTTCCGGCTCCAGACTCTCCGCTGGAACAGAACCAGAACCGGTCCAGAGAAAGAATCAGAGCAGCTGGATTTATTTATTCACAGATTTTCTGTCTGACACCAAAATGTCCCAACATGGTGACAGTTTTAATAAATCTGTAAAAACATGTTTAATAAATGTCATAACTGATATTTTTTGGACTTACGTGATGAGCATCGACTGGTTCTCTCGATCTGTGGAGGGAAGATAAACCTGGTGTGAACAAATCTGAAAAACCTTTCGATAGTTTGGGTTTAGTAATTATTGTTTCCTGTATTTTGTTTGGATGGTGATGATCAATAGAAAGAACCTGAACTCATGTAGGTGAGTTAGAGCTGCAGAGTCACAGACAGACAAAAATTTACTATGTTAAGCAAAATATTTAACTAAATAAAATATTTAGCTTAAAATATTTACTTTACAAACTAAATATTGAGCTTCAACTCAAATTACTGCTGTTGATGTTTGTGTAGCTTTACAGACGGCGCCTCCAGGCAGGAAGTGGAGAGACTCCACTTCCTGCCTGGCTCAGGTCAGCCTCCGGTCACAGCGACTCACTCTTCAGCAGGTCGCTGTAGGCGTTGTCAGCGACGGCGTAGATGTGGGGGGGCGTGTCCACTCGGCGCCTCCCTTTGTAAGCCGTAACCACCGGCGACGAGTAAACCGGCAGCCATTTGTAGGGATTGACTGCCACGCAGAACAGGCCGGAGTACGTCTGCAGCACAGAGCCACCAACATGAGAGGAAGTGGCTTCCTGAGGTCAGGCTCCGGAAGCTTCCTGTGATACTTGCATAGATGATCCACATGCTGTAGCGCCTCCGCAGGTTGAACAGAACCGACGCCTCGTTCAGGTGCGTCAGCATCGCCATGTCCTCCAGCATGTCGAACTTCGCCGGGTTCATCGGCTGCAGGTCCATTTCTTTAACCATCAGGAACTGAAACACAGCAGATCGTCAGGATGGACGGGTCCAGATCCAGGACCAGGTCTAGGACCAGGACCAGGTCCAGATCTTATCAGCCTGTGGCTTAAATGACACAAACTAAATAATCAATGTTGTGCTGCTGGACATTCATATTTAAATCAGGAAAATCTGATTCTCTAAAGATTTTTCTGACCTTTGACCTTGTGAGATAAAAACAGAAGCACTTTGACTTAAAGCTGCAGTAATGAACTTTCATTAAAAAATGTTTTCTAATATTAAAACATTTTAATATTAGTGTCACCATGTGGTGATAATCTGTGAAGCCTCCTGGCTCTGATTGGTTGTTTCTAGTTAGCATCAGGTAAACGAAGAAGAGCTCCATGTTTGTTCTGTTTCATATTAAACTCACAACATGGTGAAAGTTTCTACAAATTTATAAAAGAATTCTTTATAAAAGTTACATACTCCTGCTTTAAGCACCCAGGCTTGGTTTTCTCTAAATAATATTAAACTAGCTGCGCTAACTGAGGCATAGCGGTTAGCTAAACTAGCTGCGCTAACTGAAGCGTAGCGGTTAGCTAAACTAGCTGCGCTAACTGAGGCGTAGCGGTTAGCTAAACTAGCTGCGCTAACTGAAGCGTAGCGGTTAGCTAAACTAGCTGCGCTAACTGAGGCGTAGCGGTTAGCTAAACTAGCTGCGCTAACTGAGGCATAGCGGTTAGCTAAACTAGCTGCGCTAACTGAGGCGTAGCGGTTAGCTAACCCGTCCGTCTCTGGTCTCCACCGTCGTTTTGTCTCCGTTCAGCTCTCTGACCTCCACTTCGATGTACGCTTCAGCTTCATCCGGCAGCCAAACGCGCTTCGTCCCTGGAAGAGTTTAGATCTGCATGCATCAGATACCAGGCAAAACATTATGACCACTGGCAGGACAAGTGGTCACAATGTTCTTAAGCTCCAGTCCCTCAGGCAAACAAATATTTTACTGTTTATGTGTTTTTACATTTAGAGATCAGGCGTGTCGACCATTTCTAAAGTTAAATATGAGCAGCAATAATTTGGGTTATTTACTGTCATAAGATTAAAAGAAATGGTGGTTTATATTTGTTAATCAAATTATTTGTTCATTTTTAAATGTCACACTTAAAAACTAAATATTTAGCTAAGCATTTAGTTTACAGACTAAATGTTAGACAAATACTTAGTCAATTATAAGCAAAGTGTTTATTTAGCTAAATGTTTAGCTAGCTCAACAAATATTATTTATTTGGTGAGAAGTTTATATAAAAATTAGCGAGACCCAGGTTTGTTTGTTGTGGCGTCACATCCCACATCAGGACTGTGGTCATAATGTTCTGCCTGAAGCATGAGGATGTGTTTACCATCGAAGGCCTGGGCCCTGGCAGCCAGCTGCTCCAGGTTGGACAGGCGCAGGAAACGAGCAGCTTCTCCAAACTCTTTCATGTCCAGGAAACGAGACATCTGAGGACACGGAGACACGAAGTCCAACAAGTTCTGGAATCAAGAACTTGAGTCCAGATGTTTAGAAACATCACAAAATACAAGAACATGAAAAAAGAGGTAAAGGAGAACAATGAAAATACAACAAAATCTGTTACTTTTGTCTTTATTTTCAACAATTAAAATTTCTTGACAATTATAAACAAACAAATTATATGTAAATGTATAAAAACTTACCTATATTTAAGAATATAATCACTAACCCGAGTAGACGTCAGTTCTTTGTGTGAATATGTCATTTTTCAGATTTATTTTTAGTGTAGCTAGCATAAATGTTAGCTACACTAACCCAAAGAACTGAGTAAACGTTAGCTCTGCTAATGCTAAAGGGCTACACCAACATAGGGATTATGGAAGCTAATGCTAAAGCGCTGAAAGGCTAATATCGATCATGTTTACACTGACCATGTTAACAACAATATCGCCCTCCACTGGCCAAATTTCTTATTGCACACCTGTTGCCATTGTTGTGTTTAATCACCTCATCTACTGTAGACATTAACGGCTTTTTATAAACTTACTAACTTTGTGTTGTTGATGCATGTGAAGGACTAGAGCTCCCTCTGCTGGTCGCTTTAATTCTACTTTCTGTCCTTTTTTCATGAAGGTATTTCAGAACCGAGCCTGTCGGGTCTCCTTGTTGGTGAAGTAAAAACTGAATCAGGATGAATTTTAACTTGTTTTCAGGAAATATGAAACTTTTTCTCACATTTGTGATGAGCTTTCAAAATAAAAGCCTCAGTTTTAGTCCTGAGGTTCGGACCCGGAGCGGAGCGGCGGTCTGGACTGACGAACCGGTTCCGGTCCGGTTCGGTCTGAGCTCATAAACTCAGCTGAGGTTTCACTGAACATTCAGACTCCTGCTGTACTGCAGTTTCCTCACTAGAGGGCGATGTTGCTTTATTTACGGAATCATTCCAGATTTTTACATAAAAAATATTTTTTTTTTACATAAATATTTTTTTCTTTGTCACAAAAATAGAAAGAAATTAATTTTGAAAATCTTTTTTATCTGATAAATAGATTTTATCCCACAGATTATTTCAGATAAATGTGTTTCCATCAGTTTTAAAATTCATTCAATGAGTCAAAATTTCCATTGTATGTAAGTTTAATGGACAATAAAGAAGTCTAAAGTCTAAATATTAAAGAATTTGCTCTGAATCAAATCAAACTGTCAGCAGTTTTGTTTCTGACTGGAAAATATTATTTAGAAATTTACAGACTAACAGCAATAATTTGGGTTTTTAACTCATCATAAGAATAAATTATGTTAATTTTTGATCACATTATTCATTAATTTATTAATGTCATAGCTTCAAATGAAATATTTAATAAGCAAGCTAGCTAAATGTTTGGGTTGGAGCTAAATATTTACTTAATAAGGTTATTTAGTTAGCAATATTTAGCTTAGCTAATTCCAACTGCAGGATTGGCTTGGAAATAAATATTTAGTACAACCAAAAATATTTAGTTGGTTCACTAAATATTTAGCTTTGTAAATATGCAGCTAAATGCTTAGAAAGTAATATTTAGCTTTGAACCAAATATTGAGCTTAGCACCTAAATATTTCTAATTATTATACTACTTATTATTGCTAAGTTAGAAACTTTGAAACTAAATATTTATTTTCAAGTAACTGAATATTTAGTTATAAATATTTAGCCTAGCTCGCTCCAATCTATCTGTTTAGTCAGTTCACTGTGAGGAACAGATTTTAGTTTTTCACCTCAACACCAACATGATGAGCAGCCGCCGGGGCTGCTGGGTAATGTAGTGCAGCAGGCTGTTCCTACCTTGCCGGTCTGAAGCTCTGCAGCGTTTTCTCCTTGAGGGTTGATGTCGGTTCGGCTGTCCGGCTTTAAAAGCTCCCAGCATGTGACCGCCTCCACTGGGAGAACTGGGAGAACTGGTCTGACTGGGCGGCCATATAAGGTCAGACCTGCTTCCTGCTCTTCCTTCGTCCAGTTGGAACCAAATCCAGACTTCTCCTCTGTCCTGATCAGCCAAATGGAAACTTTTACCAGAAAATGATTTTAAACCCATTTTAGTTTCTGGATTTGTCGACATTTTAATGTTTTAATCCTTACATAAAAAATGAAGAATTAAAAATAGTTTAATTTGATATAAACACGTTTAGAGAAACTTTCTGATTAATTTGAACACTTTTGATCTTTTGAAAGCCTTCAGTTTAGGATGAAATTATTGGTTGAATAAATACTGAAACGTTATTAATCTGAACTTGCTGCTGAATGAAACTGAGTTATTTTTACCCAGCCTGGGTTGATCTGATCCCCTCCAGCTTCTGCAGCGGCAGACAGAAAATCCAGCTGCTTTCAGGGGGTTGTCGGTGCAAACCCGGGATTATTCTGGGATTTCTCCTGTGGACGTTTGGCAGACATCTGGAGCCTGAGGATGATGAATGAGAGGATGAAGGGCGGAGGCTCAGAGGGTCAGGTGTGTGGCTCATATGCTGCACAGATCCCAGTAATCCCAGTCTCAGAGCTGCGGTCCCATCAGCTGTCCCAGCGCTCCGTCCGTCAGCGGCTGGACAGAGGACAGGCATCTGACATTTTTCCCCTGTTCTGTCACCATTCCTCTCTAACTCCTGCTAATTCTCTGTAATCCCTGGAAAAGTCTGAGTAAAACCAGGAGACACACAAACAGCTGCAGTTCAGACACAAGCTGCTGAAGCTGCTGAAGCTGCAGCAGAGGAGGAAGCTGCTGCAGTTTGCATCAGTTTCTGCAGCTTCTGAACCAAAACGGCTTTAGACCCGATCAGATCTGAGACATTAAAACGTCTGAGTCTGGAATTAATTCATCATAATTTAAAACAACAAAATGAACCGTTCAAAACTAAAACTGACTTTAAACATTTTTGTATTTATAAATGAATCACTATTTTATTAGAGAACTAAATTGTGTCAGATTGACCAAACATAGAAAAGACTTTCATCTGTTCAGTCTGAGGAATTAGAAACTGATCATGTGACATAAATAATAAATAAACTGATTAACTACAAACTGGTCAAACAGGTAAAAACAAACCTTCAACTGGTTCAGAGTCCAGTTAGAAACTCTGAATATAATGTAAAATAAAAGGTAAAGCAGGACAAAGCATAGAAATAGTCTGAATAGATCTGCCCTTGTGGGCAGGGCCGGTCCAAGACTCAATGGGGCCCCAAGCAGAATTTGGTTTTGGGTCCCTCTGGTTCTGCTAACAATGTGGACGAGTCAAACCATTAGATGATTCACACACCTGCTATAAACTTATTGGGTCTCTGACATTATTCCCTTAATGCACATATAATATAGGACACATTATCGTGATTGGCTGATATTTACATGTGAATCTGATCTTATCTTCATCAGCAAAGGTTTATAAATCATCTCTGTCCTCAGTGAGACGTTTGACTGACCGACCCACCAGGTCCGTCTGAACCTTTAGTTAACAATATTCACTGTTACCAACTCAGAGACTTTCTTGCTTTATTTAGTGACATTTCAGACAAAAAAAATCAAACTCAGCAGTTCAGGCTTTCTAAAGATCGTAACCAGGAATCGGCCAGAAAACTGCAATCAGTGCAGCTCAACTTAACATGTTGAAGAGCTGCTCTAAGCTGTAGTGGTGATTTGTTGTTTGCTGCTGAGCGTTTATGTGGTTAAAACAAAATATTTTTACATCAACTTCTAAGTTATAAGAAACTTCTGTTAAAATCATTCGAAGGCTCAGAATCAACCCGGTACCGGTACCGGTCCACATTCTCAGGGGAGAAAGACTCACCTGGTATAAATTACATTTTTATCTATTGGAGTAACACTTAAGAGAAATGAATTTAATCACAGAATGTCATGAATATGTGTATATATTAAATCTTAATGCGGTTTACATGCAGCCTGATGTAAAAACATTTTGCTAGATAATGTCAAACATTGAGAACTTTTGGTACCAAACTTTATCAAACACGTTGTTTTTAAGCCAAAACCCCAGAAATGTTCAGAACCAACCAGGAGAATCAAGTTAAATGTTTGGATGTCAAACTGAATCTGTTCATTATGAAGCTAATTTTCTATCAGCAGCTTCATAAATCTTTCTGATAAACATGACATTAAAACAAACTTAATCTGGACTTTTTTCTATTCTCTCTCTTGCTGAAGGAAAAGTCCTTTTAGAAACATGTTTCAACTGATCTGACCAGAACTCTGCTCTCTGCAGCTCATGGTACCGGCGAGGCGTGCAGTACCTACCGCGGCCACCAGGGGCCCCCAAGAGATATTGAGTTTTCTTCTTTTTGTCCATAAAATAATGATTTCCATACATCATCAAATATGTGTTATTGTAAAAACAAATTATTTCATAATGAAATTTTCTGTTTTTATTATTATGACGACATAGAAATTGATACTAAAAATAAAATAAAAATCAGCTCCACTGAGGGGCCCAAAGCAGCTGGGAAGTTTGCAAAATAGATCATAAAGGTTTAGTTCAGGGTTTTTACTGGATCAGTTCCGGCTGGATGTGAAGCCGAGTTAAACCCACCGGACCCCAGCAGCTGCTTCCCAGAATAACCCGGGATCCTCTGGCGTCTCTGCTGGACTTAGTGTCCTCAGCCCGCCTGACGGACCGGACCGGACCGGACCGGACCGGAGCGGAGCGACGCTAACTCCTCTGGACCGTCAGGAATCCCGGCATTCTGCTCCGTCCGGCCTTCGGTCCGGACCGGTCAGAACCAGAGAAGAAGTCCAGAACAGAACCAGAATGACGTCACGATGAATAAACCTGTAACGATCAGGAAGTTCTGATGGAAACTAAAAACTAAGATCATTTTCTCATGTTTTTGTTTCTGTTCATAAATTCAGAACAGAAAATAACATAAAACCCTTAAAGCTGCTGCAGTTTGTTACTTCATTAAAAAAATATATTTTAAATGTTTGTTAAACATTGTTAAAATGCTGAAGCATTTTATTATGAGACACCAACCAATCAGTGCCAGGAGGAGGGGCTTAGCGCTGTTAATCATCCTCATGTACTCGCTGCTAAATGTGTTCATGATGGAGAAACAACTGCCTTCATCAGTGGCTATGCTAACTAGCTTTAGCATTTACAACAAGAGCTACTGAAGGGGAAAAGACGCAGCAGGAGGGTTGGGCAGCGCCACGGATTGTGATTGGCAGCACTAAGAGCCGCCTCCTGGCTCTGATTGGCAGAGAAGCTCAATTTTTCCACCGAATCTCATGACATGAAGACGATTTAAACAAATATGTAAAAACTATATTTTTTATAAAAGTCAATAACCATCAGAGAGCCGATTGGTTTCACAAACTTTTCCCATTACGGCCAAAAGGTCAAGCAGAGAAAACTGAGGCATGTTTTTAAATTAAAACTGAAAAGAATTAAGACATTTGAACTTTGAACTCTTCACTAATAATGGGATAATATTTTAATAATATAAACCGGGTTTTACAGAGCTGCTGTGTTAAATGACAGATAAATATTCTGCAACACTGTTTGAGTTTATAAAATAAATGTGAATAAATAAATGTTTCAGAAGATTTTGTGATTCTTCTCTTTCCAGCCGTTCTATTGTGGTGACTGCAGAACAAGCCCCAAGCATCATCCCTCCACCGCCGTGCCGCCATTTTGTTTCTGAAGAGAAACTCAGTAAAAACTCAAAGCAGTTTTGTTAGAGGACAGAAAACGGATTTTATTTCAACATGATCTGATCTAAACTTCCCTTTACAACAAAAACCTTTTCCTCACAGAACTTCAACGTCTTTTTGTTTCTACACTAAAACAAACAGATTTTAGTTTAATAATGTTCAGTATTCTTCCACTCAGACCGAACAGAACCTCCTTCAGTGTCTGGACCGGGCCGGACCTTCAGCCTCCTGAAGAACCTTTAATGCATCAGAATAATTTATGACATAAAAGCTAAAAGCAGCACAAACTGAAGCACAAACTGTTCAATCTGCTGCTAATCTTTACAACTCAGCAGGTTTTACGCTACAGACGGTCACATCAGAGCAGTGTGTGTGTGTGTGTGTGTGGGGGGGTGGGTGTGTGGGTGTGTGTGTGTGTGTGTGTGGGGGGGTGGGTGTGTGTGTGTGTGTGCTCCTGCAGCAGCATCAGTCCAGCTGGATGCTGATCAGTCTCTTTAGGATTTGTAGATCTGATGGTTTCCTCCAGCGGCGCTCGGCGGCACGGCGCCGCTCGCTCCGGCCTGGACGTCCACGAAGCCCATCCTCTGCTTCCTCTTCCTCTGCTCCGTCATCTGCACACACAGGAAGTCCACACGTTACTCCTCCAGGCGACCCGACTACTTCCTGCCTGCAGCTCAGGTGGATGAACCTGGAGGTTCGACATCCAGTTTAACCAACAGATCATCCAGATTTGTCTTCAGGATTTTCTGCATCCTGGTCCAAATGTCCTTTTATGGGCGTGAATTCATTAAGGTTGTGGGCGCCGAATGTAAACATTCAAAACTAACAGCAAGAATTTGGGTTATTTAGGCTGTTAAAAGGTAAAAAGTGTGGTTAATATTTTAAAGTCATATTTTCACCATGTCATTAATTAATTTGTAAAGTTTTAAGTTAAACAATTATCAAACAAAACATTTAGTTAGCAAGAAAAATAGTTTGAAGCTAAATATTGAAATATTCACTTTGATGCTGAATATTTTCTTTGAATCTAAATAAATAGTTAAAAAGCTAAATATTTAGCGCCACACTAATTAGCTAGCAAGCTAAATATTCTGTTAGCAAGCTAAATATTCTGTTAGCAAGCTAAATATGTAGTTAGTTAGCTAGCTAAATGAGCTAGCCTGTGTGGAGGAATGGTCTTTAATTCCTTTCAGCCTCTGCAGGGGGAGTAGAACCAGCAACCCGGTACCTGCTCCTTCAGCTCGTTCAGCTGGCCCGTCAGCGTCGTCACCACCTTCATGGTCGACGCCAGTTTGTCCTGCAGCATCCTCATCTCGTTCTGCTCCCCGTCGCCGTCGGTTACCACCAGCGACATGGCCTGCATCCGGGGGAACCAGTCCAGGTTGTTGTTCTGGGACAGAGAGGGAGACGGTGAAGTCGCCGGGTCGGGTCGGTTCTGGCCGGGTCGGGTCCGGCTCCATACCTTGATCATGTGGGCCACGTAGCTCTCTGGACCCGTGTAATCCGTCTTGTTCTTCTCCCGGACCAGAACGATGAAGTACAGGTAGTTCCAGATGTTGTGCTCCAGCTTGATGTGCTCCTCGAACGAAACCGTCTTGTTGTCAAACTTATCTCTCTCCAGACCTGCAGGGGACAGACACGGCTCAGCGGAACCAGAACCGGGTCAGAACCGGGTCAGAACCGATACGCACCGCAGATGAAGCATGTGGTCTTCAGGATCTCCTCCTTCTTCTGCTTCTCGCTCCGCAGGTCGGCGAACGTGTCGATGATGACACCGAAGATGAGGTTGAGGACGATGATGATGACGACGAAGTAGAAGAGCAGGTCGTAGACGACGCGCGCCGGGAACAGCGGCTCCTGCACACAGGTCCGGTCCCACATTACTGACAGAACCTCGGGTAAACAAAACCGATCCAGAACCGGGTTGTGCTACAGCCTTACTGTCTGCAGAACCTCATTAATGATCCGGTCGTTTAAATCATCATCTGTTCTACTTTCTGGCGCAGATATTTGAACTTTGACCTCACGTTTTTGGATGGCTTACGGAGGACGTCTCCCACTCCTCCCCCGTTTCTCAAGCCGTGGTTCAGGACGGTGACGATGCACATGAGCAGCGTGTCACAGGCCCGCTCTGTGCTGGGCTCCCCTGGAAAACAGGAGCAATGCAGGGTTAAAGTCCGCCCCCATTGTTAACTCCGCCTCCCATTGTTAACTCCGCCTCCCATTGTTAACTCCGCCCCCATTGTTAACTCCGCCTCCCACTGTTAACTCCGCCCCCATTGTTAACTCCGCCCCCACTGTTAACTCCGCCTCCCATTGTTAACTCCGCCTCCCATTGTTAACTCCGCCCCCATTGTTAACTCCGCCTCCCACTG
>CAEFZY010036627.1:0-12271 GCA_903066815.1 Brachyrhaphis roseni
TATATATATAATCAGTTTTTATTAATGGTTTGATAAAAAGGGTATGTCAGAAATAATTTCATACCTTTCTCAGAAATGTGTAGAAAAGTTCATGGTTGGTGTCCAGTTTTAAGTTGATAGTTTTGATCAATAAATTGCTAGATTTCAATATTTAAAGGGCCCTTTGCCATCACCCTAATCTTTATGGCCAGGCTGCTCCAAAATGTTAAGGTTAATTGCAGTCAGAAAGGAACATGTTGGTTAAAGTTAAAGATAGTTTTAAACCTAAATCTGCCAGGAGATTTGATCATTTCTGGCCTTACTGATGGCAAATATGGTATTTAATTGGAGTGAATTTATGAAAACATCAGAAGTCTTTCTGGATTATCAAACAATAACACAAATAACACAAACTCTGCTGACTTCTGAGGTTTCTTCTTTGTTGTAAGAGAATCATTATTCTCATTATCAAAGACTGATAGATTTATTTGTTAGTAATGCCTTTGATTTGACATTTCATTTAAGCAGCTTGTTACTTTCAAAGTGTGTGTTTTTGTCTCTGTTGATACAGAAAAACACAAAAACATTAAAAATAAAAATACCACCAAGCAAAATTGGGAAGTAACTAGTAACTACATTTAGACCGTTATATTTACTAGAGTAACCTTTAGGGAAAAAACAAACTTTTAAGAGTAGATTTATGGCATCATACTCTCCACTTTGTACTCAATCCACATAAAGTAACTTTACTGAAATAAAAAAAAAGATAAAATAACCAAAACTGCACCAGATGCACAGAGCTAAATGTTGTTTTAAAGTTAGTATCCTTATTCCTACACAATCTTTAATGTTTTATTTTTTTTTCCCTTCTGGATCTGTTCAGCCATTGTTGAATAAATATTCAATAAACAGGAGATATTGTCACTGGAAATACTTTAGTAACATGTTCTTCTAATAAACAAATATACATTACCTGCTCCAAGTATTGGTTTTATAGGGTTTATGTGTTGAAATTGGGATTTTGAAAAGTTGAATTTGTTATTTTGCAATTATGTTATTTATCTGTGTTATGATTTTATGTTAATCTATAAAATAAAAACATGAATCTTGATTAGTTTTCACTGATAGATTTCTTTGTCTGAAATCTATCAGTCTTATAAAAACATCTTTTACCATAAAATATGTTTTCATATTTCAATAAAACTTTAGATTTTGTTTCTTTGAAAACATCTTTTTTTTTTAAATACTAAATCCAATGTTATTGTCAGTATTTGGGTCACCTTTTTATCAGACACTCTTTAAAATAATCTCTTGAATGATTTCTCTTTAGCTTCCACTAGAGTAAAAACGTGAAAATTAAAGCTACGTTGAAGCAGTTTTACTGTTCCTTGAGTTAAATTTTTGGATTCTCTCCCCTCCTCTGGCACTGGGACACTTTGACCTTGTTTTTCTCCGGCTCTTTGGCAGATTTGTGTTTTGAAAGCCGCCATTAAACACAGCCGTTACGTAAGCGGCCCTGTGTGTAGCACAGAGTCCGGCCTTGTTACTATACGGCATCATTCTGTTTTTACTGAAACTGAGAATCAACAATGGTGTCCATGGTTTTGACACTTTAATGGTCTGGTTCGGTTAAACAGAAACTCTTATTTTAGAGGAACTTTACAAGAGTGTCACTGGTTACTCAGAGAAACAAACATGTAATCTTATTTGATGTTTAGCTAGTTTCTTCTTTAACTTTTACCCAGCAGAGGTGCAGAAACTGTGAATTCATGTCAACTGCTTTCATCTAACACTAATGCTATTTCTGAATAATGCAATGAAAATGTTGATTTCAATTAACCCACATTTTTCTGATATTTGTCGTGAGTCGTGAGACTGAAAGTCCAATCAGTAAAATTAAAATATTCTGCAGAATTTGGCTGTATGGAAACTAAAATATAACATTATTCCAAATATTACATCAAAGCTATCAACATATAGTGGAGCGCTACCAAAAATCATTTTAGAGTTTATTATTTGGGTTTTTCCTCTGTGTTCATTTAGGTTTCTGTATCGTTTTCAGTTAATTTAGACTCTTGTTGTTCTGTCTAACCATTGATTGTTCCTCTGTGTATTTAATCCCACCTGTGTTCCTTGTCTAATCTGTCTTCCTGTCAGGTCTTTTGTCAGATGTCCACTGTTACCAGTCGCTTCCAGTTTTGAACCTCAGCTTTCCGTTCATTCTGTGCTGCCTGGACTTTGGATTATTGTGCTTTTGTAATTTATTTCATCATTAAACAACCATCATTCACTCCTCAGCGTCTGCCTCACCACCTCTTCACCACATTCCATGACAGCCTAGCTAAATATAGATTGCAACATAAGTTACAGGAATCTTTCAGATATTTAAAGTAAACATAAAAGCCATATTTAAGTGTTTTATATTTGTCTAAAATGAAAAGATAATTTTTCTTACCTATTACCATCTGACTAAACACGCACTGAGACGTGCACTGATTGAAAACTAAAAAATCCAACCATCTTCTGATCAGTGAACTCACCATGCCAAAGCATTAATAGGTCAGACTGACAAAAACACTCTTCGATGTGGAAGTTGTTATTGTGGGAAGAAGACCCAGGTAATTTCAGTATCAGAAAAATAACTTTGTTTTTACAGAGGCTTGTCAGTCTTTCTTTCAGGCTGAAACATTTAAAAAGGGATTGAGACGTCAGTAAATAACAGGAAACTGAGGGAATTACATCAGTTGTTCTGCTCTTGAAGAAAGGGTCACAGAACTGGATTAGGAAATGTTTGCAGTTTTTGGGTTAACTCAAAGTTAAGGTTCTAATAACTTTATGGGGAATTTTCACAGAGACAGATGTTTAGTTAGTAAAGCTAATTGTGCCAAGAGCTAACACAAGATGCTAGAGACAGCCCAAAATGTCAACTCTGTAATTAGTCGAGATTTCTAAACAAGAATGTTTCAAAACATTCTTGTTTTGGTCCTAATAAGTAGATAATTAATGAGATGAAATCCCTTGGTCTGTTTTATACTCGCAGTACAGTTTGATATTAGTTTGTTTTTATTTGTACATATGCTCAAGTTGAACAGTCCTGAGGATTTCATTGTATTTGGAGACTTATAGCAATGCAAAAGCATTTCCATGTGACTCTGAGCTAAGAAAACCTGCATTGTCCTTGCAGGGTTGAAATTTCCACATGTTTCCAGATGTTTCCAGCAGTCACTGGGTATCAGAGAAGGAAGACCCTGGACGGGTTCCCAGTCCATCCCAGTAACCAAAGATAACCCACCCAGGAATGCACAGAACATGCTAACTCCATGCTAAAAGCCTCAGCATTTGAACCCATGACCTTCCTGCTTAAACATAACAAGGCAATAAATATAAATTTTTTCAGTTTATGGAGAAAGTAGAAAAAAATGCATTTTGTTTTAATTTATAGTTGACGTAGAGAAATCTGAACTGGTTAAAACCTGTCATGATCTGCAGGTGTTTGGAGTTTAGAAGAATCTCTTGTTTTGACCTTTTCTTGTTTCTTTATTCAGATTTGCTTTTATTCCTCTGTGTGTCACTTCCTGGTTTATTATTATTTGAGTATTTCTTGTATTGGTGACGTTTCTTTCCATTTACTCTTTATGTTAGTTTCAGTTTTTTTCCCTTTCATTCATGGTTTTTCTGTGTCTCAGGTTCTCTCTTCCTCAGTCTGCCACCATGCTTCACATCTGCTCTGCTTACCTCTGATTAGTCTCTGGTTTATATTTCTACTCTAAATATTTAAGCCTGACTATCCTCATTATTCTCTACTGCTTCCGTCATCAGTTTTTCCTGTGATCTGCATTTCCATTACAAATGCGTGCAAATATTTGTCTATATTCAGCTAATATAAAAAAAACAAACATAATTTTGCAATTGTAGTGTTTTGATTAAATCAGAAATGAAAGTTTGTTCACATGATAAGTCATTAAAAATCATGACAGCGACAGATGTAAACAGTTACATGATATAAATTCGGATTTCAGTCGTGGTGCTAGCGCTCATCATCCATCAGAGGAGATATTGGCATCTTAATCAGGCGATGGACCGACCAGCCTCTGATGCTTGGGAGCGTTTTGAGAGAATTGTAATCACTGATTTTACAGAAGAGCTATGGCTTTTTATGAACTGTGCGATGCCATGAGAGCTCTGGTGGAGCCAGCTGCAAATTGTCCAAAACGTAAAAAATAAGTCATTGTCCTGCTGCTACTTCCTGCTGTCGTCTTCTTCATGGTTTTTGCAGGTAGCAACATCCGACTGATGGCCACATGACTCATGATGCAGAAAGTGTTTCCATTGCAGTTTTGCGACATGCATCTGTTTTAATTCAGTCAAAAAACGCCACATCCTAGCACAAAAACTTTATCAAAAAACATGAGTTTTTTTTTTTTTCAAAATTGAAACTTTATGTTTGTAATTCAAATTCTCACCTTCCTGAGATCTTTGTAAGTTTTCCTGTTTATCATTAAACATTCACTCTTCCTGTTTGCATTTTGGTCCATCTTCAAATGTATACAGGTCGATTTTCCAAAATCTCTGATTGCTTTTCTCTGACAGCCAAAGAGAAAAGAAAGGATGGAAGAAAATTGCTGCAGCTAAAATTCCATTGTTTAACTTTTGGTATCTCTGCCAATTTTACATTTGTCTTATTTCTATTTTATCATTTATCTACCTGTTATGTGTTTGTTGTGAAGCACTTTGGTCAGCTGAGGCTGTTGTAAATGTGCGATATAAATAAACTTTGACTTGACTTGGCGAAGCTTCACATGTGGTGCCACAGAAACACAAATTACATTACATTAACTTGGCCAAATTTCACAATGCACAGGACAATAAATTAGATAGATCGCTGGTGTTTGTATATGTAATAAAAGTGAAGCAACAGTCTTGAGTCTTTCTAGTGAATAAAAAGCGAACACTACTTCTCCCTCGGCACTTTTTTCAAATCTCTGAGGATACAAAAGAAACATTGCTAAAGGCGCCAAAATCTGTCACGGTGCCAAATGTTTTCTTTGAAGAGAAAAATCAATGAATCACCTCATGCCAAACTTCCCTCTGAGCATTTTTCTCCTTTCTTCTCTTCCTTTGTGTTTAGTAAAAATTGCATACTAAACTAGTTGAACTTCAGAGAAAGTCTACAGATGATGAGGAGAAACACAAACACAGGTGGTAGATACAGCAAGAAGCTGCTTCCCCCTGCGCCACAGAGAAGAGGCTAATTAAATTTTCATGTCGATAATCAGGAGCTAATCTACCGTTAATTGTGCTTCTTTCCGACGCAGTGGCTCCCTCGTGGGATCCAACGTTATGCCCATGCAGCGTTTCGTTTGCTTAAACGCCTCTTAGATTTAATGGACTCTTCCATAAACTCATCCTCAGCACCTCCTCACTCACGACCACACAGAAGCCTGAGCTCATCCATCAACAATAATCCCTTCAATGATCTCCATTTTATCTTTTCACCACCCTCCTCCTCCTACTTCTCACCCATGTCCCTACAAAAGGCTTAATTACTGGTGTGAAGTAATTATTTTCTTTATTAGTGAAACGTAACATCTGTTTCAGGTCTTTTTAATTGTACCTATAAAACCCGTCCATTATTTCTGTCCCTTTGGGATAGGCCTGGGTTGCTTCTTGCTCCCTGCGGACTCCCTCCGCTCCTCATTCAAATCTCTGGCTGAAGCTTCGATACGCAGAGCGCCGTCGTGAGCTTTTACGCCAACTTCAGAGGAGCCGAGCTGTTATTTCAGAAAAAGAAAACAGGGTATGTTTCCAAGCTCCCCTGAAGGCTGCAGTGTTTTTAGGATTTGCCATTAAACTCTAAAGGAACATATTCCCAAAAGCAGCAGAGAGCCTAAGGGCTGCAGGGAGCGTGGGAATAGAGGAATGAGTGAGATTCCTGAAGTTCTAGGGAAATTTTGTCCTTTTATTAATAGACTTTGGTCCCTTTGAAATTTTATTAGCCATAAAGTTGACGGTATGTTGTGCAGTTTCTACAGCCCTGCAGAGCCTCTTCGCCTTAAACAAACTGCTTATTTCTCAGAGCATCCGTGCAATTCAGCTTCAAGGTTTCTCCTAGCCCTCCGCGGAGGGCAGCAGCTACACAAGAGCAGGTGTCATCGTCAAACTGAGACCTCCGTGGAATAAATAAATCTATAAAAACCTCACATAGTCACCGACTTCCAGCAAACACTGACCAGTTAGCCGAGGACCGTCCGGCTTCTGGAGCTCTGTCCTTTTAGCGCTCTCCCTCTTTATTTTTATGGTTCCTGCACCTTCAGGAAATGACCCTTTTATAGGGTCAACACTATAAAAGACTTGTTTTTTTTGGGAGTGGTTAGTGGACGAGTGTGTGTGTGGGTGTGTGTGCAGTGGGGGTATAAGTGTTGAAGTTACTACCGGTTTGTCTTTGGTGCCAAAGAAAGAGACCTGATGAGGCTAATAGTCTTCTCGTCCAATATATCACATAGCTGTGAACTCTGTGACCTTTTTTGTCAATAGGACAACTTTTCTCTGGAGTGTGTGTGTGAGACCGGGTGGGCGGGGCGCGCACGGCTATCCTTGTGTGTCCAACCAAGAGTGCACATGTGGACATCTGCACTGTCATACCTCAACGTGTGTGTTGATGTACAAGACAGTCAGGCCACGCAGTGCTTCGTCTCTGCTGGATGAAAAATGTTGAAAGGTTCTTCTAATAGTTTTAATTAAAGTGCATGAGTAAAATTGATACTAATCAGTTAAAAAGGATTTGCTACTGAGGTGAGAGCGCTGAATAGACAGGCTTGATGTCTAAACCTCAGTATTTGGTTAAAATCTTTCTTTAAACTGTTACTTACTTATTATGTTTGGGCTTAGCTAGTTTAATTTGTTAGTTGATATGTGCAAAAATTATTACGTCACATAACTAAAAGATTATTCCTGAGCAGGAGAGTTAATGAAACTGTCTGCAATCACTGAAAGTCCACATTTTGGACAAATTTTTAAAGGTTCAGATACACAAAATGTTCCCCCTTAAAATCTTCTGTCAACTGAACACTTTTTGTTAAACTTCTATGTTTCGGATCATCAAGTAAATTTTAACATTAAAGACAGCCTGAGTTAATTCAAACCAACAGTTTCCAATGAATATTTATAAAAGAGACAATCTACACACAAATACCTGGTTCACCCTCCACTCCCATTCACCAGGCATATTACTGAAACTAAGATTTTGTTCACTTTCTCTAACCTCACCCTTTCAGGAAGTGTATGAGATGTAGAATCAATAAATTACCCAAATAGTACCTGTCTTACAACATGAAGTAGGCTGAAAGATGTGAGACAGAAACACATTATGAAATGATAAACAAAGTAATTGACTTCAATCAGAAATGTTTACAAAGCCATTCCAGAGCGTCTTTATCCACAGCTAGAGAAAACGTACAACTGTGGTGAACCTTGACTATAAAAATTACAAGAGGAGAGAATCAGCAACTCATCAGGAAGCTCAGAAAAAGAAACCAGGACAAGATCTGAGAGGCTGCAGACCGCAGAGAACTTAATGGCCCATCTCATCTCATCTCATCTCATCTCATCTCATATTTGCAAACATCTTCAAAGTTTATTAGGAAAATATTTTGTGGATTGGAGAGACAAATATCTTTTTTTGTTGAAAGGTGTGTATCCTGTTCGTCTTGCAGAACATTAAGACGGCATTTCAGAAAGAGAACATCACAGCAACAGTCAACATGGTGGTGGTAGTGTGATGGTCTGGGCCGATTTGTTGCTGCAGGATTATTGAATAGAGGAACCATAAACTTTAGCAGAAAATCCAGAAGGAGAACATCAGGCCATCAGCCTGTTACTTTAAGCTCAGTCTTAATGTTAAGTTATAATAACGACTGTAACTGAATGGCTCAAAAAGCACAAAGAAACTTAAAGTCCAGATTTAAACCCAGTTAGGATTCTGTGGTGAGACTTTAAAAAGACTGCTAATGTCTGATAAAACTACAATGTAGCTGAAATGAGGCTATTCTGCAAAGGTGAATAGGGTGAATTTGTCTCCACCGCTTTGCAAAAGGCCAGAACTTCACACTAACAAGTGGGATCACAAGTCTTAGTTTACTTTTCCACATAGTGCCAGGTTGGTTTGGGAAGCTTTTTGTTCAGTTAATAAACATCATTTATTATGTTTGATATCTTTGTTTGGTATTGAAATTTTGTTGACGATGTGAAACATGAGAGTAAATGACAAAAAAGCAAAAACAGAAGAAATCTGTAAGGAAGAAATGTAGGTTTTAACAGCACTGTAATTAAAACTGGAACGTTCATATTTATCCAGAAAATAAATTTGCTCAAAAAAGATAAAAAATATTCTTATTTTTTGTGACTCCAACTTGACAACAAGAGACAACAAGCGTAAGGATTTGTGTCTGCAGAATGGGAACACTTCTGGTTTATTACTAATGTTTGTGAGCATTCCCAAGGTGTTTCAGGGAATCTCACCATAAGTGCATAAACAAAGAATGACGCACAAAACTAGGATGAGGTAAACAAAGTTTTAAGACTGAGTAGGAGTACGAGTTTCTCAAGAAAAACAAACTAAGCTCCAAGCCCAATTGCACACTTTAATCATTGCAAATATTTTAGACTGCATGTCAAATTGTAATAAATAGTGGCGCGGTAAACAGCTTAGCAACGAGTGCCTTTTTATACAGCATGCAAAGCATTTGTTACAGTAAGCTGTAAAGAGGAAGATAGCGCATTAAATCCTTCACATGGTACATATAGACTCATTTTTCCATGATATTTAATTAGAAACCAGGAAACAAGGTCCTGTTCAACCCCCACTCCAGCATCCACGTACCTTGAGTGAATACTAAGAAGCAACTCAGGCACAGGTCCAATTCAGAATGTATTGTGTGAACCCCCATGGCCCATCAAAGGCAGTGTGCACAACCATGAAAGGGTGATTGGGCTGGAGGTGCGCAGGGAATAGTGTTTGAAGTTTTCCTTCTATATCAGAGAAAGAGAAAAAGGCATTTATAATCCTGTGGGATTGCTAATCACCATGGGCTAAAAAAAAAGAAAACAGGGATGCACTCATTCTCTCTTAACTCTTCCACAAGTGCTGGAGGAAAAAGGGTGAAGAAAGAGGAATAAGGAGCTGCGGGGTACTAACAGGGGAAGGAGGTGGGGGTGGAACAGGAGGGTGGATGCTAGAAACTGCTGCTGAGGTAAACAGAGGAGGAAAGCAAGTGTTTTAAACATGACCGATTCATCTGGATAATCTCGGTCATTAGCCTCTCCTGCTGGCATCATTAATGCACAATTAGGAGGCGTCACGTGTGTCGACGAGGTATCAAATCATTTCTAAACATGTCCTGCAAAGGATGGAAGCAAAAACTTCCAACAAAGTCCAATAACGCTAACGTTCTCTTGTAAACATTACCAGGTAAACGTAGCGGGAAAATCCTGATCTACTTCTCATCAAGTCGGAAAACGACACATAGAGAGATTTAGAGCATATTCAAAGCAGCTAGCATCTTGTGTTTCTGACAGCTGGAGAGGGATGTCAGCAAGGAAAACTTCCGCACAGCATGATGCTGCCATCGGCACTGATTAGAGCCGGTTTTCCTAAAGAGATGCTTCATGTTTTGTGCCAGCAACTTTCCCCTTAACTCTGCAGTCATGTTCACTAAATTAGAATATTCAAATGAGGCTCACATGTCAAATAAGAACCACGTTTTGAAAAATAACAACCTTTAAACATATTTTAAAGGTTGAATCTGTTGCTTAATGTTTAATGCTTTCTTCACTAAACATGATCTAAATGTTTTTCGTTACCTGCAAGTAAGAAAACCATCACAATGAACAAAAATCAAAAGACTTAAAAACATAATGCTTTTCACTTCCTGAAATAAATAAAAATAAAAGCACAAACCAGCCCACCCCCACAGTATGATGCTGCCACCACCAGAAAACATCCTGACCTTTTAATCCTCCACTTAGAAGGACTTCAGAGCAGCTCGCATGTCTTGTTCTCCTGACAGATGAGGAACGATGCTCATGAGACACCCGATGCCGTTTAGATAGTCGCTCACAAAGGAAAGAATTATAATTGGAAGTGCGTGTGCAGAATATATTATGTGTGTAAATGTTGTTGAGCCCCACGATTTGCCAGGAAAAGGTCACACACTCCCCTCGACCCTAAGTGTTTCGCTCTTTGTGTACTTGAGGTTAAAAGAGGGAGAGAGAGAGAGAGAGAGAGAGAGAGAGAGAGAGAGAGAGAGAGAGAGAGGGGGAAAAAAAACTGCGCCTATAAACTCCGCATTTAAAAGGCAAGTACGGCCGATGGGGGGGCCTGCTGCATGACGGGGAACAATGGCAGCTTTTTGGACACACTTTTTCTCACTGCGATGAACAGCAGGGAAACCGGTAGAGGCTCCTATAAAAGACCGATAGAGCACAGCTGTCAGGGCTGAACGGTAATTTTATAAAATGTCTCAGAGGGGCCTGCCTGTGGATTTATGGGAAACTATAAGAGGACGAGCAAATTTCCAGGAGGCAACAATCAGAGGGTCCTTTAATGGGCGACAACTAAAGATTTTAGCTCGTTTTAAAAGACAACAGGATGCAGAGAGGGACGACTTAATGTTGTGATGTCAACATGGAAACAAGGGAAAAGTTTGACCCTGACTGCTAAATATTCTGCCCCATCATCATTACCACCATCAGCATCACCATCGTAAAAACTAACAGGCCATTTAGGAGCTGTTTGCTCCTGATTGACATGGGTCCTGATTATTGATTATTCAGATTTGCACTCAATCTTTATTTGACAGCCACCTCTAAGCAAGTTAGCCTGGCTAGTTTAATCAAAAAGCAACCAGGAGGAATGTAAAAAATCTGACAAAAGAAAAGAAGAAGCAATTCCTCAGTCCACGCTGTCCCAGATCCATTTTACGCACAAGGACGCACTTTTGGAGACGCATTTGCTAGTTACTTACGCTCGGAAGCCATGGTGATCACGGACTCCGTCGTTGCGTGGTACTCATCCTCCTCCATGAACTCGTCCTGGGCCGACGCGTCTCCCTGGAAGTCGTGGTGGTCCAGGAGCTGCTGAAGCGGAGGCGCCTTGGGCAGCAGCTGGTTGACCACCTCCCGGCTGATGTTGGGCGCCTGCTTCAGGCGCAGCTTGCTCAGGATCTGGGACTTGATGGTCTCCAGCCGCAGCACCTTACTTTGCTCCCTCCAAACGCAGGCGGAGCACTCGTGGGAGCCAGCGCCCTCGTCCAGCAGAGACAGCCCCGCGTCCGTGGGCGGCTCGCTGGCAGGAGGCAGCAGCAGATTGGGCTCGTCGCTCCCTGACAGTCCCAGGAAGATGAGCGCCAGTAAGCATGGGAAGAAGTTGTACCTCGGCATGATGATGGAGGAAACTTTTTTCGCTTCTTTTAGTTGATTTATTCCTCAGTATATCCTTTTGGGTCCTTGTCTCAGCCTAAAAAAGCCTCCGAATCATTAACATGCATCTAATCCACAATCAGCCCGGAGTGGGTTGCTTTTTTTTTTCTTCTTCTCTGCAGCAGGAGGTTCTGAAATAAAGTTTTCAACAGAAAAAAGTGCGTTCCAGTGTGTGACCAGCTCGTTTTGATTGAAAGGTAAATTATCTGCTTGATGAATGCATAGCCAGCTCACTTGCAGCATATGATGATCGCTGTGGGGTCCCCGTGTGCAATGTAGTCCATGGAGGTGTGTGCATGTGCAGAAGTGTCACTGAAAAAAAAAATGTGCAAGTGCGGTCAAAAAGGGGCTCTTTATATATCTCAGCAGCTCGGTGTCGTAATCCGTCTCCATTGGCTAAGATTGCAACAAAAGGCTTTTAGGTCTGTCACCAAGTCAAGAGGGACAGAGCGAAGGGAGGGAGGACGCGCTGTTATGGGAGCATAAATGTTTTACAGTTCACAAGCAACGCGCCTACATTAGGAATATTGACCAATTAAGGCATTAGTGTGGCCCAGGCTCCGCGCTTTTCTGCTTTTTAAATGGAGTGCATTGAATATGAGCTGAATGAATGGGCTTATCTCGAATTCACCAGATCTCATAAATGACATGGACATTTATGGTGCATTAAAAAAATAAAATAAAATAAAAAAAATAGAATAATCTGCCTGCGTATTCTTCAGTTGTCTCCACCAGGCCGTCGCATTTTGCACATAATGGTAATCACGTTAACAGAAAGTAAAATGATAGATAAGCCCCTAATATATATATATATATA
>CAEFZY010036638.1:0-13405 GCA_903066815.1 Brachyrhaphis roseni
GATGGATGGATGGATGGATGGATGGATGGATGGATGGATGGATGGATGGATGGATGGATGGATGGATGGATGGATGGCTTGATGTTATTGACCAATATGAACTAACTGTTATATTTCTGTAGTCCTGCTTTATCTGCTTTATTTGCTTTTTAATTCTTCTCATAACTCAGTCGTTTGGCTGCTGCTTCCTTCTGGTATAAACTGTCTTACAGGTAAATTGAACGAGCAAATGGTTTGTCTTATGCTGCAGTTTTTAAGCAACAGCAGCAGATTTTAGTACACAGCATATATATTTTTACTCTTATTCATCTTTAAGCTCTGACCAAAATAATTTGAGTCGAGGTATTATTGCATGCATGCCACGCAGGAGATTAAAGAGCTCTTCCTCTTCTTTCCCCTTTTAATCCTCTGCTTTCTCTTCTTCTTCTTCATCTCTCTGTTGGCTCTGGATGAACAGAACAATGAAATATCATCAAAAAGGTATTAACTTTTCCCGCTCCTAACACTCAGCCTGTTGAGGAGGATAAAGTGGGAGCAGTGATCTGTCAGAGGTGGGTGTTACAAGCAGATGGGAGGGAGGTGATGAGCAATGTTTAGAGTCATCATTTTGTTTTCTTGTTTTTATCCACATGGCTGAGCAAGAGTCAAGCACTGGGGTGGAAATTACACATGAACGGAGTGTTTAACCTCCGTTTGGCTGCTTTTCATCACTTCCACAGTAAACCCATTCAGAACAGGGTCACAACGTGGCAGTTCAAACATCCAGGTTACATAATTCACGTGTAAATATCTGAATTTTCGTATCCAACAATCAAGAAATCAGTGCTTGATTAGGTGGTTAGATTTGCTGTAAATGCTGATCTTTTCAGCAAACCATTCCATGAAGATGATCTATACTTCCTTGAACAGGGCTATAGTCTGTACTAAATGTTCATCACATTATTTTTTTGCACAAAATAATTCTTAGATAATCAGATTTTATTCTGCTCAGTTCTATGTATTTTGAGTTCCTTTCAGAATGAGCTGTTTTATGGCTTCTTGTCACTTTAAATCAAATTGACTCCTGCTGGCCACGCCTCACAACTCAATGTTTGCACTCCAGGGTTTCCCCCAGAGTATTATAAGCCTGGCAGGCCACCAGGCTTTACTTGTGCCCCATCAGGCTAAGCATTGCTTATTTATTTAAGTCTTTTAAAAAAGTTTTCATTTTTCAAGACTTTATAGTTGCTGTTCAGGTATTCATTTTCCAGTCTTTCAATAACACATAATTATCAAGTGATACTTTCAAATTTCCTGTCAACTTTAAAGATTTTTTAACTCAAAAACAAAACGGGCCACTGGATTTATGACTGCCCTAGTGCACAACCACCGGGCTTAGCAAGTTTTCTGAGGGAAACCTTGCTCTCGCACAGGACAATGACTGCAAATGGATGCACAATTATACAAATGTACATCTTTGAAAAGCAGAAATGAAGCCTCCTGCACAACCAACCAGAACGCAACAGGTTTCTGGATGATAAGTTAACAACAAACACTAGTCTTTTCTAGCAGCCATTGTACTGCACATATGGCGGTAAAATTCTCATATCTTCTCCTGTCATCTCTTGGGGTAGCAGCATCAGAATCGGGGCTAAATGCTGATGTTTTTCTTGGTGAAGTTTAAATTGAAAGTTCAAAAGTTGAATGGTTTAGGTCCAGATCTTGGCTGGATTGCCACATAATTCACTTCTGTTTTGTCAATACCTGATGTTTTGCAAAAACAATGAAAACCTCCAAAGGCTAGGTGTGCTTATCTGACTGGCCTCTCATTACAGAAAACACATTCAGTGTATCTTTATGCTACTTTTTGGTGCCACTTTTACTTTTACCTTTACTTGCACTAAAGGAAAAGCTGGCTCAGTACAGTCAGTCTTTTGCCACTACCAAGTGGGATTTGAGAAGACATGGCAGATACACCGAAAAGAAACAGAAGAACTGATGTAGAAGTACTTCCAACGCCAATGAAAGTAAAAAGTTAATAGTAGTTTCTATCATGTCAAACCTGGCCAGCCATTGTCCCCAGACATCGACGAGGCATTTTCATTCACACACTCAATATTTTATTTATTGACCCATTTTTTATGAAGCGGGGATATGTTTGTCCCAGAAAATCCCAGTGGATCGGTTTGAACTTTCATAGTTTAAAAGGTCATCTTCACCATGTCTAGATGATTAAATGAACTGCAATGTGAATAGCTGATCGTCTTCCTATGTCAACATGCAGTGGAACAGGTGTACCCTACAAAGTGACTGTTTATCTGCCTCACTGGTGGATATGAGGGTTGAAATGGAGTTCACACTAACGTCGAACTTTATGTTGGCACAACTATTTGTTTGCCCTTGGTTATAAGGCATCTTTTTAGGTCCAGACACAATTAGGATGCCAACATGATTCTTTCTATGACAATTTTACTCTCTTCATATTCCAGCATCAGTTGTTATGGGGATAATCCAATAACACCAGAGGTAAAAGGTCCCCAGAGGACAGCAGTGATATTATTTCCACTCAGCTTGTCGCCCTGTGACTTACTGCTGCCTTGTCTTAAGGTTATTGTACTTCATTTAGTCTCTTTTTTTCAATTTCAGTTAGAAAAGTGCTGCTGCAGACAGTAAAATGGGAGGGCATTGTTTCAGGTCACATACAGACACTGGCACAAGCATATAAATTATGAAGACAAACCCTCGCGGGAGGAGGACACATATGCCTCCATGCACACTCAGACACACACTGATGGCTTTCCTGGAGATTCACCGGGGCTGTAAAATTATCTTGTAAAAGAGAGGTGGGGGGGCTTCGGCTTCAGCTACCAAGGGTTCATTAAGTGACTCAGACACACAGCCTGAGCTCAGACAGACATAAAGTGACCCCTGGAAGGAATTCATTCATTTTTATGCCCCCTTTCACCTCTGTGCTGCCTATTTGCTTTCAGGCCTATTAGGATAGCACCCTTTTAGGACTCTATACCTTTATTTTTTTAGTATTTCCATGATTTACACACTGTAGTTCTTACTGACTCAGACAGAAGAGATAGTCCACTACAAACGGCTGTTAAAGTAAGAAGATGAGGACAGCTTTGGCTGAAATGATGTAATACTCGTGTCACCAAAGCATGACTGTTCATTAATCACTTCTATGGCAGCTTTTGTTTTGAACAAAGGCCACTAAAATGGAACCGTTTTTTTAAAAATGGGAGCGCTCCAAAATATTGACAATGCAGACAAACTGGATTTATCTGAAATGATCAGCTTTGTTTGAGAAAGGTTCCTGTTTACTGAACGGTCATTTCTAAATTTATTGAAGTCGTTAAATGAGTTAAAGTCTTTAAAGGCTTATATAAGCACTTATATAAGACATTACTCTGTACATACTATACAGAGCTATCGATATTTTCACATGTTCCTACATATTAATTTTACATGGTTTCATGCTGAAAATTGAAGAGATCAAAAACAAAAAAAAAAACAGTTTTGCAAAGTCAACTATAGACAAAATGAGAAATGCTCTGAATGTTCTTCCTTACTGCATTGTAGACAGCACAAAAAGTCAAGATATTTGTATTTTCTTCATTATTCCTTTGTTTCTTGGAAACAAATTTTAAACCTTTGGAAAGTCCTTTTAAATTGTGCTACACTTGTTAGGAAAATACTCAACAGTGGAGTTGATTATTTGGCTTGATGAATCTAATGTCAAACAGCTCATTCTGCTGTTCAAACCTGTTAGGTGTTATTAATTCAACATGAAACAATTCAATTTGGAGAAACAATTCATGCTAGAAATTTAACTTCATTTGAAAAACAGGGGCCTCAGTAGTAATTTGGGGAACCGTACAGAACCCTGCACTTCCTGGTCACTAGCTATGTTGGGATTACCATTTGTGTCTGTTATTATGTGTTTTGTTATTTGGCGTGGTAAGTTATTCTTGGAGAATGTTTTGACTGCACACATTGTTTGTGGCATTTCTTTGTCTTTTTTTTTGTAGAATCCATAGTATTTTAAGAATTTCAGTCTGTCTTTGATGGTTTTCTGGAAGAAATATGGCTTATTTTCTACCAAGATTATATATTTTTCTTTACAATCTGTACGTTAAGAGCGAAGTGGAACTATAGACAAATCCCTTGCTTGTGCACCCAAACCTAATTGAAAGAAGGTTTGTTGCAGTTTATTTCTCGATGTTCAACCAAGGAAGTCAACCTATTGTTTTTGTCAGTTTCAGTTTTCTTATTTATTTTACTTTGGTTCTAACTACACTGACTGAACAAATTAAAGTGGTGTTATTTTTACATGTTTGACCAAGCTTATAATACCATTGGCATGTTTAGGTGAGCTGTACAGGTGCAGAGTTATCATCTAAATTGGTAATTCAGTACATACGTATCTGTGTAAAAAAAAAAAAAAAAACATCTTAAGCCAATTCAGTACTGCTTTTCTTTATTGCATCATTATCAGCCAATATTCATATTACATATTCGTATCGGCATAAGAAGTAAAAAAAAAAAAGTGGATCATACATCCCTAATTAGATTATGTTCTTTTGGCCAAATATATAAGTATTTATTTGACGTTCATGCAATATAACAAGACTGTAATTGCAGAAGATATAAAGAATAGACAAAAGAATATAAACCAGTGAAGGATATCTGAACAATGACACCCAAATTTTCCAGTCCTCCTGTCTCCTGAAGCGTTTTCCCTGTATACTTGTCATGATTTGCGGTTAGAGGTAGTGAGGAAGATGCAGGAGATGATGATTTTAATGATGAAAATACCAATACAAAGTCCAGGCAGCACAGACTGAGCAGAAGGCTAATGCTCACAACTGGTAGCAACTGGTACAAATGAATCACTGATGGCAGACTTGAAAGCAAACAAAACAGCTTGACACACTAGACAGGTTAGACAAGACATAATAGACAAGGACCCGACGAGGAACAAGGAACACAGGTGGGATTAAATATACAGAGGGTAATCAAGGAACAACACAGCTGGGAACAATCAAGAGGTAGACAGGACAACATGGAGACTCAATAGACACAGAAACCTAAAATAAACACAGAAAAACTCAAATCCTCACAATACTCTTTTAAAGCTTTTAATATGTTTTCTTAGAAGTGCTGCGCCTCATGCTTCCAGGGTCACTCATCTGAGTTTGTTGAGCCTCAACCTTCCTGCATCTTGAGGGAACCAAAGAAGTGCCCTCAAAAAATGAACAGAAAATGACACTTAATGCCTTTCGACACAAGGCCTTTAAACAGCGCTGAGGTATGTTTGCCTACAGAATTGAATCTCCAATCATAAAGTGGTTCTGTTTTTAACCAACCTTAGCTACCAAGAGTTTAACAAGATGTGTGCTGCTCCCAGTAACGACAAGAAAGGCACTTCAATGATTTACTTCTGATTCAACAACAGCGGGTTGAATATTTTTTGGCACTTTTATTGACAATTTCAAGAGTGTTTAGTCAATAAAAAGCTTCAAAAGATCTGAGACTTTAGAAGAAGTTCACCTTCCAACAGAACAAGAACCCAACTCACAGAGCCAGAGTTTCAACTCTGACTCTATGCATAGTTGTTAGAACGGTCCAGTCAAAGCCTAAGCAAATCTATCTTAGAATCTGTTTCAAAACTTCAACGCTGCTCTGTAAAGACACTCCTCATGAAATTTGACTGAGCTTAAGTTATTTTGTAAAAAACATGGCAAAAAAATTTGTAGATGAGCTAAACCATGTGTGCACATCACACATTTCAAAGTAGAACTTGAAACTAGCAAAGTTATTTTTTATGGCTTGTATGAACCTTGAAGAGTCTTGGGGCAAAAGTAGGTCATTTTTATGTAGTACAAGCAGAATCCTTGTTCTACATGGTTCTGAGATTTTGACTTGGTGTGAGACCTAAAGCAGATTATATTGAAACAAAGAATGTTTTACAATTTGATTGATTTACTAAGAACAAATCAATCAGAGTTATTGATGTGCCATGACTTTAGCTGAACAAAAATTCAAACTTAAGTGATTACTTTTGACCCCAAAGAGGAACAATTAAGACTCAGCACAGCTTCAGTTTTTGAGGCCACATTTGGGCCATTGCATCTAATATCTCTTGAATATCAGTGTCATGACAATAAATCCCAAGAACAATTATCTCTAAGATTCCCTTTGACAAAATGACATTCTTCCAGGTATGAATCCACCACCTGGACAGATGCTGAATGCCATTTCTCTCATCACGTCTCCTGACAGTTCCTCCTGAGTGCCGTCTGATAAACCAAAAAGGTCATCCGAGTCTCTGCTGTTCAGGGAAAGTCTTTGATAACTTTCAAAGGCAGTTTTCATTGACAGGTGGTGGAAAACAACAATAAAAAAATACATGTATGAGCTCTGTTGTGATGAGAGGGAATGATGAGTGAAGGAGAAACTTCATGTAATTCTCCCTTCGAGGTTCTTTCTTAAATTGGAGAGAGCCAACAGGGAGAGGTGGGATGAAAGAGCAGATGAATGGGAGGTGATGGATGGTTCTGGTAAAAAAGGTGAGGACTTTTAGAAAGCTGACAACTATTAACATGATTTGTGGGCTTCTCACATACTAATAACTTAAAGTGGCCCTCATCAAAAGTTTTCCAGCATTCCTGAAAGTCTTGTAGATTATATTTGGGCTCTGTTTTTTATATTTTTTAAAATCGAGTTTCAGTCCATTATCAGATATATTTTTTTAACTCTGACCTTTAAGTCCTTAGGTATCAAACAGTTCTTAAATCCAACTATCTAACCTGCATTGCTGCGACACAAGCATCAGAGCAGATAAATTTAAGGTGTGCTGACAACTGAGACATCTTTAAGGTTGTTACACACCTGATGGTACTGTAGACTCGGCTTGATTGGAGGAAAGCAGCAAAATCTGTTACGTTTTCAGCTGGTGTGGTTCACTTTCACACTGCGCTGTGTCAAACAATCCAAACCCTGTGTCAAACATTCCCCTCCTTGTTTGTGGTCACACTGCACCAAGAACCACTGAAGGAAACACAAAAAAACACTGAGTGGAACTTCCTTCTTCACAAAATGTAAAGAAATATGGAGTAGTGTTGAATTTTAGCAGTTGTAAGATTTTGCTTTTGTCTTAGGCAAAAAACCACAAGCTATTTCTTCCCCTAGCATTAAACATGCGTGTTTGTTTGGTTGCATTTACCCAGAATGCCCTGTGCTATAGTCCGCCTCTTGCTTTCGGAGTGTTCTCTGATCTGCTTTCCAGTCAGATATACATTCAAAACCAAAAACCAACACCTGGGTTTTTATGCAGACCAGAGTTTGCTTTTTTGGTCTGCATTAGAGTTTGATTGCATATTCACACCTCCCAAAATCGTACTGGACTTACTAGGCAAATTAACTACAGTTCGACTTAAACAGGCTGAACAGGGTTGGTGTGAATACATCCTAAATGTTTAAAATAAAATCTGTTGGGTTTGAAGGATGCCAAAACAATAAGAGATCAGAATATTTGAAGAATCTATCTAGGTGTGTTTTGGTAAATTTTGGTTAAAGTAGAACAATGTGACTTCTTGTCTACCTGACATTCAATACCATATGGAAAAGATTTATCTCCTCCAATGGCCCTACATCTACATTTAGGTGTCTCTCTTTGTGTCACACTTTAGTTCATATTGATACTGTAAAATCTCCCGGAGATTTTGGGATTACTGGGAATCTGTGCCAGTGAAATGTACCTGGAAACCTTCAAAGAAACATTTCCCTAAGGTTCAAACCTGATCTGATGCCTGAAGTACCACTGGGTATCTAGTACAAGCTCCATCAGGAGGAAAAGCTTAGCCTCACTACAACTGATGATAGTATTCAACTTTCACAATCTCTGCAGATTCAGAAAAGACCTAAAGTTCACATTTATAAGCTGGTTTCAGCAAACTGGTTTGTCAAAGCAACTAAAACCAAAGGACATCAAATAGATCCTGAAAGCACCACCAGAGGGAGCCGTTTTCACTACTCCTGAGAACAGGAGCACCTCAGCAATTTACCAGGACAGTTTAGAATAATTCATGCTTCCTTCTGCTGACAAACTTTATTTAAATGCTGTCATTTTCCAGCAGGATTTAGTACCAGCCCACACTGCTACAGGTACCAAAAGGTGGTTCAATGATCATGTTGGTACTTTGCTTGGTTGATCAGAAAACTGACCTAACTAGAACCCTGAAGAGAATCTTTGGAGTATTGTCAAGATGAGAAACACCAGAAACAACAAGGCAAATGATCTGAAGATGGTTATTAAAGCAATCTGAGCTTTCAGATCACATCAACAGAACCACAGGATGATTGCCTCCGTGCCACGCCGCTCTGATGCGATTACTCACATAAACAGAAGCCCTTTTATGTATTGAGAATGTACTGAACAGAACATGGACATACCTTTCAATAAACCCACATTTCAGTGCTAGAAATTTGTTTCTCATTGATGTAATGTAATAGTTTGAATGCTTTGAGCATAGAAATGAACAGAAATATGCAAGTTTTATAATGACTAACATTTTCATCATCCTGATTTGAATTACTGAAATATATTCAGTTTAATTAATGTTCTTATTTTTTAAGATGCACATGAGTTCTGCTTATCTGGTCCACCTGATCATCCAGGAAGTGCCTTTCGGTTACGTATTTGCTTGGCCAAGATCAAGACTAGGTTTATCTGCTGATGTTCAGTCAGTCTTGCCTCTCCCTTTGGAATTAACTTGGGCCAGGTCACAAAATTTGTAACTTAAATGGTGAAAATATCTTAAATATCTACCAGGGAGACAAGTATAAACAGCTGCACCAAAATACTTCAGGTAAAATGGAAAACAGCTCCAGAAATCAGTTTACATCTGACCACCTCCAAGCGATGCATTCTCAGGTTTTACCAAGCAAATGTTCCTTTCCCTTTTTCTACTGCTGCTTCACATTTCAGGGGGTTTCTTTGTTTTGTTTGTGCTGCCACAATGCAATTGGCCAATTAGATGAGTACATGAACAAACTGGAGCTCCAATTGTTCCTAATGAAGAGCTCGTTGAGTGAATAAAGGCAGAGTGTTCCTGTTTTTGCTCATGTTCTGAAATCCTGAAGCCTCAGCAGGTTTTGTCATTTTATCTCAGCTGTTCGCTGCTGCTGGATCCAACAAACGTGCAGTAAAAAAACTTCGTGTTCCTCAGCAACGACCTTTTAAATGTAATGACTTTAACAAGAATGTCTGTTACATCTTAATACCCTGCGATTAGATCAGCATGAATATTCATTTCCTCAGAGGACGCAGACCGAATGAGATCACAGTGACTCTCTGCTTTCATCTTCTCATTACGCCACATTCATATCCATTAATATTAAAATACTACCTCCGTTGTATCATTAATTAATCACACTTCCTTTATTAACATTGTTTTGGTTCTATTCTCTAATTCCTTCTTGTGTGTCTTAATGACATACAGCCTTCCATTTTCCCTCTACAGAGATATCAACTGCATCATGGATTAAATTTAATAAGAATAACTGTTTTTAGTCTGACTTGTTAAGGGCCGCCGGCTTTTTTCCATGAGCTGAAATTGTAATTGCTCTATTAAAATTCTATTAACAGGGTCCGTCTGGCAGTATTTCTGTGTAAATGACATTAGATCAACAGAGAAATGGTGACAAAGAAGATCTTTATTTCACTGTGATTGACAGTTTGACAAACTCAGTCTGTTTTGTAAAGTTTTGTTTAACAGTGGAGTTTGGAAAATGTTCGTCCTCTTTTGTAACTCATGAAAAGTTTAAACTGAATCCTTTAAAAAGGCATATTTAAAGCCATCACTGACTCACTGTGTTCATTGTGCAAAGAAGGACGAAGTAGATGGAGGTGAGTAATAATCCACACTGCAGTCTGAGCTGGAGTTCATATTTTTAGCTAGCATGTCTTCACAACACAAACACATTGTTATTATACTTTTTCAAGCTCAATATTGATACTAAGAAAATTACTTGATATAATTTTCTGATATCGCAGTAACCCTTTTTGAAGGAACAGGATAACTGTTTGGTTAAGACCAACAAATACAACAAACCTTAACCGCCAGTAAGTAGAGGGCAATCCTGCCTGTTTTGTTAAAAAAATAATAATTTCCTAAAATTTTTATTTTAAAACAAACATGGATCTGGTGCATCCAAAAAAATTTTTTAATTTTGTACAAAGATTAGCGTGGTTCAGAACAACAGATTGGGCTGTTTGAGTCTGTGAAGCTATATTTTAAAAACATTAAAACACATTTAAATACATAGAGTGAGCCTATGTCTATGGGAGGTTTACTACATCAGCATGGCTTGTAGCGTTAGCATGTGTGGCTAGCTTGTAATATCAGCTAGCATGTGGCATTCTTTGACATTATTGTTTTTTTCCGTCCATCTGCCTGATGTAATGTGACAATTTGGACAAAATGTAAATGGGTCAGTTTATGTTTTGATGCAAATGAGTATCTTTGAATAATTAGTTTTTCTGGTCTCAAATATATCAAAAAATTGATTATTTTGACAACCCTACTAAAAGTACATTTTTTTTATCAGACAGATTTATGTTTTTTACATTATTCTTAGTGTTACTGTATTAACTCTCCTTTTCCTCACTGTTAAGGAGACAAGAATAATTCTGTATGTAAACTTCTGACTTTGAAGACATTAGTAAATAAATCTCTGCCATATTCTCTTATAGTGGTATTTCAAAAATACCACAATTAATTGGCAAATCTAACCAATCTAAAACAAGAAAAAAATTGTCTGATATAACTTCACCAGTTAAAAAAAGGTATGTATGGTGTATGTAATTTTCTGGTGTCAACTATAATATATTCATCAATTAAAATTTTGGCTTGAAGAAACCTGCTGGACTAAATATCAGATGTGCACATGCTTACAGAGAAATATTAATATTTACTGAATCAACAATCTAAACAACAAAGTTGCATCTCTTCTAGTATGATAAGCCCCTGATTTATCGTGAAGTTTGTTGATTCGGTCCAGTCTAGTTCAGGGAAAGATTCTCATAACAAAGCTGTGCAGAGACCAACTGTGACCTTCGCTGTCCTCATCTT
This sequence comes from Brachyrhaphis roseni, assembly GCA_903066815.1. Lineage (NCBI taxonomy): Eukaryota > Metazoa > Chordata > Actinopteri > Cyprinodontiformes > Poeciliidae > Brachyrhaphis > Brachyrhaphis roseni. The sequence continues at coordinate 11,127 of CAEFZY010036638.1, forward strand.
GTCAACAACCTCTCTGGACTTGGAGGAAGAGGACAAGGCTAAATTAGAAAGTGCGGTGCAGGAGAATCACAGAATGTGGACTGATTTAATTCACTACCTGGATGGAATGATGATGGCTGCCGTTTGTTTCCTTTATACAAAGGAGCTCATTTACTTCACTGTGAAGCTAAACAGTCAAACTTCCTCTTTCTGTGATGAGTTTCTGTTGACAAAGTCTTTTAAAATCAGGACAGAGATAAAGATAAGATAGGGATTTTTAAAAACTCCATCAAAAATAAACTTTTATTTGAGTTGCATATTTAAAAACCATTTATAAAATCCTTGTGCTTTCATAAATCAGATTTCTAGTCTTAGAAGCACATAAAACCTGTCTTGTGTATCAGATCTGTGGTTGTCCCCTATGAAGAATGAATGCTCCATTTGAAGGTGAAATTAGAGTGAATTGTTATTGGTGATAACAATTCACCGATGCCAGTCGGGTATGAATGGACACACTGCAGACTTAGAGTACGCCATTCACTCCTGTAAGAAGGATTAAACACAAACAACTCATGTGAAAAATCTCATTTTAAAGAGAATAATTTTGCAGATTTGTGATTTTTATGGATAGTTTTTACGTAGATTTAGTAAAATCACCACCATTATCCAAAAACAGTTGTATGGTGTGCCTTACAAACTGATGCAATGTGAAGGGCATTTATTTTAAGTAAAGCTTATTAAAACCACTTATTGTTTCAGAAAATATTTGCTTTTGAGATTTATCAGCCAAATACCATTTAACTTTACAATACAATTTAACAAAATTCCTATCCATTTCACAATTTTGTCAATAAATTAGAATGTGCAGCTCATTTGTTGAATTAAAAGCATTTTTTTGAAAATAAGGTATCAAACATATATTTTCCTAACCGCACATTTCTGTAGTGTTTTTTTTTATTTTTTTTATTGGTTTGTCATATTTTAGTCTAAAATGTCATGTGTTTATTATCTGTAAGTAAAAAATCAATATAATTACCTGGTTAACTTGAAAACATTAGTCTGTTTATAATTAACTTGTACAATACGTTTCACTTAGTGTACTTAGTTACAGGAATAAACAAACTTGAATAATATTCCAATGTATTCAGTATGACTGTATTATGTTGCTTGCTCCAAGTTTATTTTTGTGTTAACCAAAACTTATTCTTTCTTCCAGAGCTCCACTCTGTCCTTGCAACTTCCTATCAGTACATATAGGGTAAAACTGTTTTTCATCTGGTGTCTGACAAATATTATGTGACTGGGCTCTGAAGTGGGCGTGGTTACTACACTGACACTACACTGCCAGTTTAGTGCAAGGGCTTCTGAGCAGTTCTGTGCTCAAGTTTTTGTGACGTATGAATTCTTCTGACAATAAATACCTTCTAGTTTGTCAGCCTGGAGTAAATAGACAAGTTTTGGCCTTTAGCCTGCACATAAGATGATATCAGATTATGCTAAAGGCTAACATAATCAATTGTGTGAGCCATGTTGTTCTAAAAGATGATTGCTTTACAGGCACATTCAAGACTGTTGCAGATTAGATGTGGTTATAGCCAACCTAAATTATTAATCATATAATTAACCGCATCCATGCTAACTAGATAGCACACTAGTTGTTAGCATTTTATCTAGTAAATAGCTAACGTAATTGGCTATTACGTTAGCTAATAGCTAAGGTAATAGCTCTTCAGTCTTTAGTTGTGTAAAAAAATATATATTTTGGAAATTAAAAAAAACGCAAAAAACTCCTGTTTGCCATGATAAAGGTTTTTTATCCTTTATCATGGATAAAGGATAACATTTATGTATGCATAAATTTTAGTATGCATTGTTACTGTTATTTAGTATGCATTACTGTTATTTAGTATGCATTGTTACTCTCCTTAACAATGCATAAGGAGAGTAGTCACTGACTTGCTTGGCAAGTCAGTGACTATCTCCATGCATTTCATGGGAAGGCACCTATTACTCTACACTCGATAGAAGGCCTCTTTCTTATTATTATTATAGATTATTTATTATTCTTCCGTCTACCGTAATGCGGCTTGTAAACCTGCATGCCCACCCACAAAAGTGGTATCAAAACGTGCGGCTCGATCCCGGCATTGGAACTATTATTTTTATGGGGAATCGGAGTCACGATGAAAAAGTAAAAAACGAGCAAAAATCCCAACTGCCGAAACGCAGAGCCTAACTGACGTTTCGTTAGAGTGTAGGAAGGAGTCTCATTTTGACCTCAAAACAATTTTGAAATCGCC